>CAKOAT010108154.1:86416-127286 GCA_932364175.1 Eruca vesicaria subsp. sativa | reverse complement strand
AAAATTAAAATCAAATATCTAACCCTAATATATGAATCTAACCCTAAAAGACAAAGCATGTTATACCATTTTGTTGGGAAACCATAACACATTATCTTTCACATGGTTACCAATTCAATATAAATTCTATTAAACTTTTCACTTATATGAAATTTTAATTTATATATTTCATACTAATCTTTATATTGATGATTTATTTTAAAACTTCCCAAAAATTATTTTTATACATTTTTAAAATTAAATTATAAGATCAAATGACTTTGTAGACTGTAGAATACGTCTACAAAGTAGACTTCTATGAAGGTCTACAAATGTGTAGACTTCTCTCTATTATGTGTAGACTTGCAAAGGACAGAACCGTAAAATAACTGTCTGTTTTTTTGTTTGGTCACAAGGGTCTAGTAGTAACTTCAAAACCCCTTTAGGTTGGTTTTGCATTTGACTCAATAAGGGGTACACCTTTAGGGTTGAAATGAAATTTTAGGTTGGTTTTGGCAAATCCCCCTATATTAAATTCCACAAACATAAAAACAGAAATTTAAACATCAAAAGAGGTATTAAGAAAACATATAATTTTAACTATTAAAATATAATATATCTACCTCGTTAAATTATAGTGTTATGATATTTTAAAAGAATTGTAGTTATTTGATCAAAAGATGTTTACTATTAAATTTATTTTTAGTTTTTTTTAACATCTCTTAAAATATGCAGTAAAAATGTGATTGTTTTTGAGAAATTATATTATATAAGTAAAATATAATTTATATTTTTTCTGTAATTGTAAGATATTATAATCAAATAAATATACTAAAAAATATTTCCATAATACTAATTATAATTTTTTTGTCAATTATACATATATCAGTTTATGTTACTTAATTTTGTTTAAATTATTTTTTTAAAGTAAAAATATTTCTTTTTCTAATATCAAGATTATTTGTATGAACTTTTTTTTATGAAAACACATTATATACAAATATTTTTTCATCTAAGAAGATATAGATATAAAGTATTTTATTACTTAAAAAGTATAATTTATGTTATTTAAAAATATATTTAAGTTAAATATTCTTATTTTGTAAACTTTCCATTTTTATGAAACTATATTATATATATACTTATTTTTTCGTTTTTAAATAGTTTTTTAAATTATATAAATATTTCCTTTTTATTTTATATTGTTATTTGGAAGATTTAAAAAATAAATAACAATATTCAAATATAATAATATTTCCATAATACTAATTATAATTTTTTGTCAATTATACATATATCAGTTTATGTTACTTAATTATTTTGTTGTTTAAATTATTTTTTTAAAGTAAAAATATTTCTTTTCCTAATATCAAGATTATTTGTATGAATTTTTTTTTTATGAAAACACATTATATACAGATATTTTTTTCATCTAAGAAGATATAGATATAAAGTATTTTATTACTTAAAAAGTATAATTTATGTTATTTAAAAATATATTTAAGTTAAATATTATTATTTTGTAAACTTTCCATTTTTATGAAACTATATTATATATATACTTATTTTTTCGTTTTTAAATAGTTTTGTAAATTTTATAAATATTTCCTTTTTATTTTATATTGTTATTTGGAAGATTTTAAAAAAAATATTCAAATATAATTTAAATTCATTAGGGGTATCATAGTAATCAACCAGCGTGAGAGTTAACGTGAGTGCGACACCTAAGAAACTGACTTCTCAAATAATATTATAGAGATATTATTTGAGAAGTCACTTTCTTAGGTGTCGTGCTCACGTTAACTCTCACGCTGGTTAATTACTATGATATCCCTAATAATAAAAATATATTTAAATATTATTATTTTCTTTTTAAAATCTTTCAAATAACAATATAAAATAAAAAGGAAATATTTATAAAATTTACAAAACTATTTAAAAACGAAAAAATAAGTATATATATAATATGGTTTCATAAAAAAAGGAAAATTTACAAAATAGTAATATTTAACTTAAATATAATTTTAAATAACATAAATTACACTTTTTAAGTAATTATACTTTATATCTATATCTTCTTAGATGAAATAAAATATTTGTATATAATGTGTTTTCATAAAAAAAAAGTTCATACAAATAATCTTGATATTAGAAAAAGAAATATTTTTTCTTTAAAAAAATAATTTAAACAATAAAATATATATTTTCAAAGTAATTAGTTTTTGTATATATCTATCTATTTTATTAGATGATTACATAAAATAATTAAGTAACATAAATTGATATATGTTTAATTGACAAAAAAAATTATAATTAGTATATTTATTTGATTATAATATTTTACAGTTACAGCAAAAAATATAAATTATATTTTACTTATATAATATAATTTCTCAAAAACAATCACATTTTTACTGCATATTTTAAGAGATATTAAAAACAATACTAAAAATAAATTTAATAATAAACAGTTTTTGATAAAATAACTACAATTCTTTTAAAATATCATAACACTATATAATTTAACAAGGTAGATATATTATATTTTAATAGTTAAAATTATCTATTTTCTTAATAACTCTTTTGATGTTTAATTTTCTGTTTTTATGATTGTGGAATTTAATATAACTATAATCAAAATACTTAAGCAAATCAGAATTCTTTATTTTTAAAATTATCTAAAATAAATTTTAGTTTACCATCCAATCAATCTAAGACATAAATTATTTAAAATTTATAAAATATTTAATTATTGTAAATATTGATATCTATTCATAAGCTTTCAAAAAAATTATTATTACTTATGTATGTAATTTAGAATCATACATTTTAGTTTTTATTTTTTTCGTTTTAAGCACAAAAATCTTAAAATACATAATCTTACTAAGATATACTTATATTTCTAAGATAACAACCAACATAAATTTAAATAAAATAATTAATCAAAATTTTAAGATATTTAGAGTAAAAACGATTATAGTTGAATTCAGAGAAGTAGATAGAATCCAATATATATATATATATATATATATATATATATATATATATCTAAATGATAAAACTGACTAAATATAATATATCTAAAATTATATATAACTAAAATAATATAATATTATTAATATAAATTATACATAAAAACTATAAATTAATATAAAAGTTAAATAAATATCAATCAACTATTATAATCATTATCTCTCAGTGATGTAATTGGATTTGTTTGACATCGCGTAGATTTTTAACACATGGGATCTCCTTCGAGACCTTTCACTTTCGAAAGAGAAGCTTCTAGACATGGCGAATTCTCTCGACTATTGGAATGATCCGCGCCTAATTCAATTCCAAAGTCAGATTTTTGCAAATTTGTGTTTATATATCTGTCTGTTCTACTTCCTTGCGTGCAAGCAGATCCTGAACTAGAAGCTAAAGGGAGGGGAGAATTCAAGAGCTGATGACATGGCACTGTAATTTTGAATAACCTTTCTTGTGTTTTTCCAATTGAGAATAACTGCACTTTGTACCTCATTGCGAACCAACCTGATTTTCAGGGAAGCATGGCAATCAGGAGAATCTAGATCAAGAGAAAGTAAAGGTGTGTATCGTTTGTTATTAGGTGAAAATAAAGTCTACTCTGAAAGACAAGTCCCATCTAAAATGCTTTGGAATTCATTTAGCTCTTATTCCTTTGTTTCTTGTGACTGTCATCAATATGATGACCTTCGCATTTTGGTATTTTTTATAGTTGCTCGAATTGGCCTGGTGAAACCAGAGAAAGCTAGAGGTGTTATTTTGAGGGTAGCTCAACTGAGACAGATAGTTGAGAAGGTAAGAATCCAGTCACATTTTCATGCCATGGCTCATAACTATTTACATATCGTCAAGTTTGTTCTCAGTTAGCTTACACTACATGAATCTTACGCATCAGAGAGTTATTGCATACGCTGTTTGTTTTTACAGGTTTCTGAGGAGCGGCTTATATAACACTACTGGAACAAATAAAAAACCAAATGATCAACCAGACAAAGTCATAGTACAGTCGCACTATCCTTCAAAAACACAAGTTATTTAAGCAATAAGCGTTGGTCTTACAGTTTAACGATACCATTGAGTGTAAGTTGTCTCAAATGTGCTTAACGATCCACAGACGTCGTGAGGTGGAGGACGATAATGAAGATTATAATGTACTTTGTATGTCCATGGGGATCTCAGTGTTGAGTTGGTGACTTTACTAATATGTGCTTATAGCTGTTACTGTGACATATGTTTATTGTGAGTGAATCTTAATGGTCTTCGACATGGTTGGAATGAGATAAAAGAGTGATCAGAAACTGAAATTTGCCTTTTATATTTTTTTGCATCTCCTTTGTAGGACACCTTCGTCTTTATTTTCCTCATTATTTCCTCTCAGGTCTTTTTGTTAATTAATATATTCTCTAATCATGATTGATACAGATAAATAGTTGTAATTCTCTAGGCAGTAAAAAATTGATGTTTCATCTTCTTGACACAAGAATTAGAGATTAAACGAAATACTAAAGCTATCATCTGTCAAATACTGGACGCCATACGTTGGAAAAACGATTGAACCTTTTTCAAAATTATGTAATTACCAAAAGTACTATGATTTCAGCAAACTTTGACATTCAAAGTCGTTCTTTGTTATAGTTGAAAAAAAAAAAAGAGAAACACTATAACCAACATAGACAAATAAGTCTGCAAATGTTAGAGTTGGCTCTCAATCAACATATATAGAGATTTTTTAATTCTATATAATTTAAGTTTACATAAAGTTAATTTAAAGAAATATAAAATAGTATTATCATTTCATATAATAAATAGACTAATTGTAGATACATATTTAATTTTCATATTTTCAAGGTTAGTTTTAATGTATGTAAAGAATTTTGGTGAATAATAATTGTTGATCTAAAGTTATAGTAAACTATTATTTTAACATGTTATATATATAAAGTAATTTATTTTAAATAAATAATAAATAGTAAAAAACGTTTTAATAAAAGTATACAATAAGCTTGATTAAATATATAATAAGTTTAATGTTGAAAAATGTGTTATATTTTGTATTAGATATATAATACCGAAAGGTTTTTAATAAAAGTATGAAATAAACTTCCCTAAATACCTATATAATAACTTAATTATAAATGGTAAATTTAATGGGCTTTACGCAATCGATCGGATCATCTAGATATCCCTTCAAATAAAATTAAATACAATAGATCTACTGAAAATTGTATGTATATCAAAACACAATTGATGGTTAAATAAGTATACATTAGACTGTAAATATCAAGCTATGCTTAACCATTTCAATAGAAAACCAAACATTTAATATTCTACAGCCAAAAAAATATTGATCAAACTAAACCAAAATTTAATTTTGTTAATATGTCTTAATCAATCTAAATTAGTTTAGAATCAAAAGAATTTTAAATATAGCCAAAACACATATACATTAATAAATAATAAACATTAAGATTATTATAAGAATTATTTCGTAAAATATGTTAATAGCTTTTTCGATTAACACTAAACAGAAAAAAAAATCTCGAAAAGATAAAATATGCTAGAATAACCAATAATAATATAATTTTAGTATTTAGTTAAGGAAAGTTTTGAATAAAAAATTATTAGAGACACACGCATAATTACAAATAGAATACATTCGGATATACCACTATCAAGCTTAAAACTGTAACACACAATTAAGAAAATATATTTAAATACTACACATAATTTCATGCAAAAAGAGAACGTATTTCCATTAAAAATATAACTGAAATGAATACTGAAAATAAAATAGTGCAATGTCATAAAATATAGTTGATAACAAATAAAAATCCAAACATATAGGAATTATAAACAAACGTCAAATGTTAACAAAATAAATATATTCTTTAAAAAGTAAATAATTAATAATATGATCTTAGAAAACAAATATTTATTATATTCAATTTAAATTAATTTTAAAATGTTTTATAAAATTAAAATATTTTGATATATAATGATTTTGTTGTAAACTCACCCGCCCGTAGGATGTGATAACCCCTAGTGCCTTATATATTTGAGTATATATATATTCCATGTGACCCGAATGGGATATGGACGTCCATCCATGCGACGAAGCATAAGAGCTTCATATAGATTCACTCGTAAGTATTCAATCAAATTCACACACACACTAAATATTCGCTTGTTGACTGTCACACTGCATCATATGGAAAATGAAGTTAGGTATGTTGTCGTGTTGATACCATCAGCTTTTAATCAGTAGGCTTAATGAGATAAGGCGCACGCATATATTCTTACCTCCAAAGAGTTGGTTCTGATGCAAAAGGTGCGTATTTTTTTTTTTTTACTAGATAACAAACAGATCGAGCTAGCATCTTAATATTCTAAAAATATCATATTTCTATTTCATGCTATGTTATCTCCTAGGTCTGGGCAAAAAAATTGGAACCAAGAACCCAACCGGAACCGAACCGAAATATTCGAAACCAGAACCAAACCGAAACCCTTAAATATCCAAACGATTCTTATATTTATATATTCGAAATAACCCAATCGAACCAAGAACTGAATGGGTACCCGAATATATAATAATATTAATTTTATATACATATAACATAACCAAATATATGATTTTAATTTAAAAATCTATTAGAAGTATCCAAAAATAGTTGAAAATAACTAAATAATTATAAAGTATCTGAACTACCTGAAAGTATACGGATAATTTTATCCAAATATCCAAAGTAATCTGAAATATCTGAAATTTGTATCTAACTCGTTCTAATTATTTGATATTTTATCTTGAATAACTAATTTACCCGAACTACCCGAATCCGAACC
The DNA here is from genome assembly GCA_932364175.1 of Eruca vesicaria subsp. sativa. Lineage (NCBI taxonomy): Eukaryota > Viridiplantae > Streptophyta > Magnoliopsida > Brassicales > Brassicaceae > Eruca > Eruca vesicaria. The sequence goes on along the minus strand of CAKOAT010108154.1, from coordinate 120,437 downwards.
GGAGCTAAATGAGAATAAAATTTTCTAAGTATTTTCTGATTTCTATTTTTACTATCCGAACCGAAGCCAAAACTATTCGAACCGAACCGAACCAAAAATAGGTCAAGTAATAAATGGATCCTGTAACCCTCTATCCGAACTTCCCGAAACCCGAAATACCCGAACCGAACCGAACTGATATCAGAAACGCCCAGGGATATTTGAACATATATTAAATACATTTTTAAAATAGTTAATATTATATATGAAACATTCTCTCTTTTAAATATGTATTTAGAGATTGCTATTTTATAATAATGCATTAGCTTCACTCGATGAGGAGTCACCATATTAATCTAGGCCAGGGATCAGCTATTTTCCAGTGTGAAATTACTAGCTCTACATTTAGTTATGCAAGTATTAATCTATTTCTTTGAGCCCATTTAAATATTCAGAAAAGAGTATACTCATGTATTGCACTTCCACTTGAAGATTAACCTTAACTTTTCCATAAATCTGGGATACATAAAAATATATACCATTTATATTATAGAGTTCTTGTATCTTAAAGAAAAAAATAACTAAATATATTGGAGCTGATCTAAACCATAAACCATATAAGCATTATTTTTATTTAAAAATGATGCAGTTGTGATATATAAGTAAACTTCAAAAAATTACGTCACAAATATTGATTAGTAGATAAATAATAAGTAACGTGCAAAGTCTGCTCCTCTCAAAGTTGAGCTATTTAACTCTCTCTCTCCTCTAGGCCTTGGACTTTTATCCGGGATCTAGATTTGATTCGAGTAACGCTCCGGATCCATTCCGGATCTGCTCCAAACTTAGGATATCCAGGGGTGTCCGGATCCAAATCCGAATAGTAAAATCTCGGATTCATGCAAACCGAATCCGGATCCAGATATCTTAATTTTTAGTTCCGGATATCCGAATTCGTATCCGTATTTTAAAAAATATATTAAATTTTTTATTTTACTATTAATTATCTGATATATTAATACTTGTACATAAAATAAGTTTAATAATATTCTACTTTTATATTAATAATATTATATCATATATATTCATAAATTATGCTTATGTATTTAGTTTATGTATTACTTTTAAAAATATATATATAAAAGTGTACCATCAGATAAAAATGTTCATTAATATATATATATAAAATAAATAAAAACACACAAAAAACAAAAAATATTTTTAGTGATACCACTTTTCAGTTTTACCATCAGAAAATGAACATTTTCAAAAATACACTTTTCATGTTTACAATCAGAAAATGAACATTTTCAAAAATACACTTTTCATTAACACACAAAAAACAAAAAAAAATATTTTTTTTATTATTTTCGAATTATGCTATTTCGAAATTCAAACCCCAAACCCTAAACCTAAACCCTAAAAATCAACCCTAAATTCTAAACCCTAAACGCTTAAATTCTATACCCTAAACCCTAAATTATATACCCTAAAATCTAAACCTTATACCCTAACCCTAACCCTAAACCCTAAATTCGAAATCTTAAACCCTAAATTCTAAACCCTAAACCCTAAATTCAAAATCCTAAACCCTAAACCCTAAATTCTAAATCCTAAACCCTAAACTCTAAACCCTAATTTTTTAACCATAAATCCTAAATTCTTAACCTTAAACCCTAAATTCTAAACTCTAAACCCTAATCTATCAATACCTTATTAAAATTGTTAAGTTTAGTTAGTTAAGGGTATAATAATATTTTACCTATTAAAATTTTAATGATAAAATTGGTTACTTTAAAGTTGAAAAGTGGTATCTGGAAAGTGTTATTTCTAACAATTTCCTTTATATTTAAGGAAAATTTGCTCCTATATACACCACAAATCCATAAATTCACTAACTAAAAATATCCACTTTCTCCTAGTTCATCTTCCTATCTCTCTTTACTATCTCTCTAAAAATATACTTTTCTTTTGTTATTCGGCAAATAAGTCCTATAATCAAATGGTTATAAGTTGTAACACAAATAAATGTATAAATCAAAACAAATGTCCACAACAGCTCGAGCCAATAAATTTAATAAAAGTCAGAATGCAGTTGCGGTCGTCTCTATAGTCTCGTGTTCTGAGCTTCTTGTGTGGTTGCTCAAGAGGCCAGAGGATCGAGTAGAGCCGACAGCACTTGAGGATTATGATGATGATGATGAAGAAGAGCATTGTTCAGATTCTGTCTCATTTAAGGTACTCTAAAGTACCTCTTCTTTTTTACTTGCATTGCGTGTTGAGAAATCAAACCGGTCAGCCTTTCTATTACAAATTTTAAATTTATATAAAACTGAAAATAAGAAAAACTTGAAGGACATGTTATAAGAGTTTGATATACTACTTAGTATGTTTGGTAATTAGTTAACAATTTTTCATAATAACAATTTTTCATAATAAAATATACTATTAGATGATCAAAAGCACGTAAAGTACCCATCAAACGTTTTGTAAAATAATAATAATAAAAAATCCGACTGCTTCACAAAGACTATCAGGTTCGATGACACCAAATTAATCAAAAGTCGCAGATAACCCACAAACAAAGAAATGAAAACAAATCCAATACCAGGACATAAGAAATCATATTAACACACGAATATCGCTAATGGACAAAAAAACACACAAAATATTTTCAACTCTGTTTCATGTGCTAAAGGCGCAAAAGCTAAAAGCCATGAGCCTAAGTCTTAAGTCACTGAACCTGAACTGTGATCTTAAGTTCAGCATCTGATCTCATAAGATCCCGCTTTGGTTATGTATCTAACCCACTCCACCGTGTTGTAACCACTCTTCTCCCACACCTACAAAACAATCCAGTTACTGTTCAAATCCAAGGAAAGAGTGAAGTTTTTTTAAGAGCTAACCATTACAGTGATCATTTTTAGACCAGAAGCAAATACAAATAACATAAAGATCATAATGCTTCATATATTAGCATGACCTTTTTTTGGTCTTCAGAAGGCATGGATATGAAAAGCGTACCTTGAGGAAACGAACTCGCAAACCAGATGCTGTGAACATTGGCACCTGTTATTAAAACGAAGCTGAGACAGTTAACAAACAACCACCCTTAACAATCTGGTTCTATTTAGAAGTGCCAACTAGAGAAGAAAATTAACCTGAAACTCCATTTGGATTGGTGGCCTTGTCCAAGATTTCTTTTCTCCCATTGTTGAGATTAACTCAATTTCTGCACTTAGTGTGGACTCTGTCTGTCCTGGAAATTTTCTTATCCTGAAGAGAGAAGACAAATTATTGATAAAACACCAACCAATAGAGTTAGAGGATGGTTCTTAGGAGTGTATAGAAAGCTCACTTCCAAACCAAGCAATCGATTGATGGATTGTACTTAGCGCGACCAGTTGTCACTTGGAAGTTCGTCTTTGCTGTTTGTTTTGGCACTGGAATTTTAACTACGACCCCGAGAGCAAACATTTTAGCACCAAACACACTTTTCACCTGAAACAACAAAACACGAGAGAAGATTATAAGAAAGCAGAAGTCAAGCTGCTTTTGTCGTGTTAATGTTTTTGAAGTTAAGCTAACTTACCTTGACATTTACTTCCATTCGTGTACGACCAAGCTCTTTGATTGTTGGTAATACGCGGAAAGGCAGATTCACACCCTCTGTTATTCGATACCTAAGACATCATCAAGTCAATACACTTTAGTGTTAGAACAATATGCAATAGTGAACATTCCAACACTTACTTCATCAGTTCAAATTCACCATCCGGTGGTACAAAGCTAACGGTCTTCTCAGAGTTGAATCTTGTTAGGTTCACACACTGGTGAAATGTGACATCATCAAGCTCAATGGTTTTACCACTGCACAACAAGAGTGAGCCCAGGTGAGAAGAACAGAGAAAAATCGGTAGCTAGTGTGAATCACTGCTTTAACAAAACCCACCTCTTAGCTGGACGAGATTTCATTTCAGATTCCTTCTCAAGACCAAGTTTATCATTCAACCCCAACTTCAAATCAGGCATTCCCGAAAGGAAACATTTCATTAAAACTTTCCCCGTCACATCACAGCGGAGAACATTACCTAACAGTTTCCATGATGTGCAGAAAACAGTCACACAAAGAAAATCATGAAGAAATAAACCTTCAAAAGGTAATATTTTACCTTTAGAGGACATGAGAAGGTTTACACTTTCCACAATATCCAGAAACACCTGCATTAGTGAGAAGAATGCATAATATGACCACTTTCGCACTACCTAGCAAAAGATAAACAGAATGAAAATAAAACTCAACTCGTACCTCATTCTTCTTATAAGAAAGGCCCTCTCTTCTCCAACCAACAGCACCCGTAACTTGTAACGTTGCATTTGGAACAGGTTTGTCCTTGGGCTGTAAAGACAAGAGGCTCACTAATCGAAACGTATAAAGCAAAGAAGGTTCACTTGCAAACACCACACACCAACACAATTCAAAAATCTGTTTTACGGACATATGCATAGATATATGCCTTTACCTTGGATGAGAATGGTGAGCGTACACCTTCCTGAGTAATATAAAGCTTCAAAATTTCAGGAGAGAGATTCTGTGGATAGCCAAAGTCCATAATCTCTGCAATTCCATATCAAAAATTATGATTGCATTCCGCAAAAGAGAATAGTAGTTACTAGTTAAAGAAAACACACTATCATGTTTCTTTACTTACCATCCAACAATTCATAAATGAGAACAAAGTTATTCCTAATAGCGTCTTCATCAAAAGCTCCACCAAAGTATGATTTGAACAAAGCAACAGCCTGAATTGCGATACCAAAACCAGTCAGAGTCCGTAAAGACTCGATCTTTTTTAATCTCTAGAACTCGAACTAGAGAATGAAATTTCACCTCAACAACGAATTTGAAGCCACAAGCTACATTAGCATTGCTACTAACAACAATTACAATGTAGACATTACTGATTCGCATGTAAACGAAGGAGCAGCCACCAATCTGACGCACAGGACAGTTGCCTAACTCCTTGGTTTGCATTATATGCGTTCGAAATGCATCCACCATGTTTCCTCTATACAAATCAAATGAAATAGAATTATAGAAAAGCTCTGGAACCAATCAGAAGGCAAAAGAGAAGGTAATCTCCCACCCGACGTCGTCTCGGTAAGTGCGGTTGATGAGTACATCGCCACGGAGATTCAGAAAGTAGATGGCGGAAGCTGCCACCGGCATCTTCGATCCAAGTGATTCTGGAACACTGATCGGATAGACGAGCTGGTTCCCGGAGATTTTGAGAAGAATTCGACGAGATCTCGCTACTGAAATAAGGAGACCCAGAGGAGGGAGGAAGACGACGACGAGGAACTGGTGAGAATACGAAAGTGTTCGACTATTGTAACGGGCCGGTACAATATAAATGGGCCTATTCTTATTCGATTCTGTTTCCTTTCATCTTTGATTTATCAGAGCACAATGGGAAGTCCGGGGAATCATTAGGAAAGAAATAACTAAATAATTAGTGAACCTCGTAAAAAAATTAAAGATCTGATCTTTAAAATCTCTAAATAAAGATAAATCTTTATACTATTTGCGGGTCATACGACACGTGTCGGTCCACGAATAGTTGATACTTACTTTTTTTTTATAAATCCGAAAAAAATAATAATTAAAAAATTAAAATTTAAGGACTTCTTGAGGGTAACACCATTGTGGGTGCCCTTAGAGCATCTCCAAAAGACTCTCTATAACTTCAAATATAGAGTTTTTTGCTCTCCAAAAAGAAACTTCAAAACTTCAAATTTGAAGTTTTGGGGAGCGAAACTTCATATTTGAAGTTTCACTTCTCAAAACTTCAAATTTGAAGTTTCATCTTTTTATTTGCAATTTTGTCCTTATATTTACATATCTTATTTAGGATTCTTAAGTATTTTCTTATTTATCATTTTAATCTTTAAAAAATTATATTTCACAAATCTTTAATTTATTTCTATAAATTAAGCTTTACACATAAAATTGAATTAAAAAATTAAATAAAATTTATACTATTTTAAAATTAGAATTAGACAACAAGAATATCACAAAACAAACTTAATCAAAATTATTTTTTAAAAAGGTACATGAAAACGTAATTATTATAGAAATATAAATATTACAACAACACTAATAATTTAGTAAATAAGTCCCGGAAGCTCCAAAATCTTCAAATCCAAACAAATTTTTCGTAATCAAAATGGTTGTTCTTGACTTTCTTGACATCTTTTTCGTATGATTCTTTTTCTTCAGAACGAATGTACTCACGAGTATTAATATCACCGATTAGCAATATTTTTTTTTCTCTTTTACTTTTTTAAAGCTAACTTTTTTGTTTCATTTTTCATTCGTAATTCAATCATTTCATGGAATAATGTGGTATTTTGCTTGTAGTTTAATATTTAATTATGTATTACTATTTCTAGTTTTGTATTTAATGTAAAATTTTATTAATTAATATTGATGTAATATTTTAATATATGTGTTAGTTATTTATATTCTTTTATGAATTTTCATTAATTGTGACAAATATAAGGACTATAATGTAATATACAAATAATTTTGAAGTTAGTTTTGAAGTTTTTCTTTTGGAGAAGATCACTTTGAAACTTCAAATATAGAGTTTGTGAAACTCTAAAATAGAGTTCCTTTTTGGAGATGCTCTTAGAGCAGCTGTAACGCCAAACCCTATGGACTCGATAACCAAGGTAAGTTTTTATATTATTTTATTACTAGGTGATTTTCCCGTGCTCATGCACGGGTATAAATATTTTTAAATTAAATATATAATAATAATTGATTATTATTTACTTTTAATTTTTAATTAATTTATAATTTGTATGCATCATTTATATTAATAATATTATATTTCTTTACTTATACTGTAATTTTATATATATTATATCTAGTCAATTTTTTTGTTTTACGGTTGGTTTAGTTATCATTTGGATAAATTGGATTGCATCTCTGAATTCAACTGTAATATTTTTAAAATATATTAAATTTTAATTAGTTACTTATTTGCATTTGGTGGGTGTTGTCTTAGATATGTAAATATATTTTAGGAAAATTATGTATAACTTAAGATATATTGTGCTTAGAATGAATTAAAAATTAACTAAAGTGTTTGATTCCAAAATACGTAAATTAGTATAACGAAAATATTCTCAATTCTCATGGATATATAAAATTTTTACAAAAGAACTAAAATTGTAAGAGTTGGTTAGTATTTATTATTATTTGTTAATATGTTTTGATTTATCATATGATCAATAAAAGGTTACATGCATTTATAAATTCTAAATAACTTTATGCTTTAGATTTATTGAATGTAAACTGAAATTTATTTTAAATAATCTTAAATTGAGAATTCAGATTTGCTTTGATATTTTGATTATGGTTATATTTAGTTTCACAAACATAAAAAATAAAATTTAAAACAATTAATATTAATAAAATAAATAATTTTAATAATGATAAAATATCATATATCTAGCTCATTAGAACAATTATTTTGACCAAACAATGTTTATTGTTAAATTTATTTTTAGTTTTTAATATCTCTTAAAAATAAGCACTACACAAAATTGTGATTGTATTTGAAAATAATATTATATAAGTAAAATATAAGTTCTAGATAATTTTCTGTAATTAAAGATATTATAGTCAACTAAATATATAAAAAAATAAATAAAATTCAATAATACTAATTATAAACTATTTTATTACTCTAAAATTATATTTTATGTTATTTAAAAATATTTTTAAATGTATTATTACTATTTTGTGAACTTTCCTTTTTAATGAAATTATATTATATATACATATTTTTTATGTTATTTAAAAATATTTTAAATGTATTATTACTATTTTGTCAACTTTCCTTTTTTTATGAAATCATATTATTTATACATATATTTTCGTTTTAAATTTTGTTTTTATGACTTTATAAAAGATGCTTTTTTATTACATATCTTTTTGGAAATTTTAGAAAAGGAAAAACTAAAAATAAAAGAATTAATAATACTATTTTCAACTATTTTTAATTAATTAAGGGTATCAATGTAATCAACCATCGTGAGAATGAACGTGAGAGCGACACATAGGAAACTGACTTCTCAAATAATATTATAGAGATTTTTATTTTTTCAACTTAAAAAACATAGTCAATCATGGGATCCCACGTGACGGTGAAACCTGCGCATAGTGACGAATCGGTAGTAAATTGATCCTTGGCTATGACATGCAAGAGGTTATGATGGCACAAATTCTTAAAAAATTTGGATCCCATATATTATGAAAATAGTTTTTGGCTAAGGATTTTTTTCTAAGAACATTAATATCGTTGGTTGCTATCCTCGGTTTCAACAAAAGAAAAACAATAAAAATGGTGGGTCTAAACATTTTCATTAACCATGCCTCTTCTACTGCTACAATAAGCAATGTTGTTTTCCCAAATCGCGGGTCCCACTGGCACGTGGCGACCCGCGATTATTTCGGATTTAATTTTTTTTTTTTGATCAAACAACATTGCATTCATAGAAAGAGTTAAGCTCCATCGCTAGAGTTTACATTCAGAAGAGTAAGAGCTGATTTAGCCACAATATCAGCCTCACAATTAAAGTTCCTAGAGATAAAATGGAAAGAGATAACATCAAAATACGACAAAGCATGATAGATATCAAACATGATACCCAACAGTTCAGGTTGACTATCTCCTTTCTTCAACAGAGTGATGAGCGAGAGAGAATCAGAGAAAACGGACAGGGATCGAACGTTTGAGTAGACTGCTGTGAGGACAGCAAAACGGACAGCAATGGCCTATGCCATAAGTGCTGATGATACTAAACTTCTTGTTTCGCAAATGTTTGGTAGCGCTAGGTGGTTATTCCCAGAGAAAACTCCTCCCACACCACAGCCCTTTGATTCATCATTCCAGGCAGCATCCACGTTACAGATGAGAATCTCTGGTGCGAACGAGGGTGGGGGAGAAAGACGACTTGAAGATGGAGCCTGCAGTCTTGTACTTCCTATAACCGGGATGCTATGCGTTAAGCTCCATTCCATGGCATCCAAAATGCATTTTGTAGCCGTTTCCTGAGCCGAGAAGACTCTGTTTTCAAAGATTAATTTGTTCCTAGCCTTCCATAAATTCCACAATACCCATGGCCAGAGTGGAGTAACACATCCTGACGGTGGTAAGGGAGTAAGGAGACTACCTGCCTTGATCAGAGCAGTCATGGTGGGAGTATTAGTTGCAGGTCTTAGTCGCAGGGGAAGAAGATTCCAAACCTCTTCTGCGAAAGGACACGTTAAGAACACGTGAAGATCGTCCTCATACGCTCCACATCTTTTACAGGTGAAAGGCTGAATTCCACGTTTGCTTAAGTTCTCACTAACTGGAATGGCTTTTTTTGATGATTTTCCAAAGGAAATCTTTGAGCTTAGGAGCAGTGGCTACATTCCAAATGTGTTTTAACCAATCCAGTTGATGATCATCACGGACATTTCCATTCTTCTCCATCACCGTCAGCCCATAACCGGTTTTAGTTGAGTAAACTCCCTGTTTCTCCGGCAGCCAGACCAGTGAGTCTAAAGCAGGAGCTGAACTTGTTATTATTTGCAATATAGTGTCCTCATACTGAGGTAGGTACTGTCTGATCTTTTCTCTGTCCCACTGGTTCGTTAATGGGCATAATAAATCACTCACTCTCCGGTTGAGTGCTCCTAAAGATGGAGGGCCAATAGGTCTTACCGGAGAATTGAAAGAGAGCCATGGGTCGTCCCAGACCCTGATCGCTTCTCCATTTCCCACCACCCAACTCAACCTTCTACGGAGAGTGTCCCTGCCTGCTATGATGCTTCTCCACCCATGTGAAGCAGCCGCTGGTATCGTGCAGTGTAGGAAGGATGAATGCTTTGCATATTTCCCAAGTAGGACTTTTGCCAACAGCGAGTTTGGCTCCTTCAAAATCCTCCATCCAACCTTTTCTAGCAACGCATCATTAAAGGATTCGATATCTCGAAATCCAAGTCCTCCAGCGTGTTTTGGGAGTGTCAAAATTGACCAAGCAACCCAACACATCTTCCTCTTCTCCGGGTTAGCGTCCCACCAATAGCGTGTCAACAAAGACTGAATCTGCTTACATAGAGAAAGAGGGATCTTAAAGCAAGACATCATATAGCATGGCATAGAACCGAGCACGGCTTTAAGCATAACTTGCTTTCCCGCGCCTGATAGAAACCTGTTCATCCAGTTGAGTGATTTTTGTTTAATCTTATCCACGATGGATGCAAAGATATCGCACTTCTTTCGTCCAAAGTTCTCCAAGAGTCCAAGATATTTCCCGATTCCGCCCTCTTTCTCGATCTCCAGAGTCGCTTTGACCCTAGATTTCACCTCTGGAGGGGTTTTAGCTGAGAAAGTCACTGCCGATTTCTGGGTGTTGATCTTCTGACCCGATAGTCCTTCATAAGTGCTGAGAATCTTAGCCAAGGAAGCCACACTCTTTGTATTCGATTTACAAAAGAACATCGTGTCGTCCGCAAAGAGGAGGTGATTTATCGGGGGACATCCTCTCGCGACCCATACTCCTGGGAAGGATCCATCAGCCTGTCCTTTAGCACACATCGCTGCCAATACCTTTGTACAGAGAATAAATAAGTGTGGTGATAAAAGGTCTCCTTGTCGCAATCCCCGTGATGGTTTTGCAAATCCTTGCGGTGCCCCATTGATGAGAAAGGTGTATGAAACCGACTCAATACATCTCATGATCCAAGAAATCCAGATGGGATCAAAGCCTAGACAGGAAAGAACCTCTCTCACAAAGCCCCATTCGATACGATCGTATGCCTTACTCATGTCGGTTTTTACGGCCATGGAACAATATTTTTTCGCTTCCGACACCCTCAGATAGTGAAGAGTTTCATGAGTGATGAGGACGTTGTCAGAAATTGCACGTCCTGAGACGAATGCGGACTGAGTATCTGAGATCAGCAACGGTAGAAGGGGTTTCAATCGTCGGGTGAGAATCTTCGCAATGATTTTATAATGAGTATTGCAAAGGGCAATGGGTCGGTAATCAGAAACTAAACGCGGTCCGGTGATCTTTGGTATGAGCCTGATGTGCGTTTCGTTTTGTTGCTCGTCAAGGGAAGTAGAGGTAAAGAAGTTCCTGATATCTCTGATTACATCATCTCCCACTATATGCCAATATGCCTGATAAAAGGTAGCTGAAAAACCGTCAGGGCCAGGGGCCTTGGAGCCATTAATAGAAAAAGTAGCTTCTTTTATTTCTGAATTGCTCGGTATAGACGTAAGCAGCTGGTTCATCTCTGGTGTGACTTTGCAGGTTAGGAGTCCCTGGAGCTGCGAGAAGTCTGTGTTGCCATTGGAGGTAAACATTTGCTGAAAGTAGTCAGAGATAGCCTTCGTTATATCTTGCTTTTCATAAGCCGCCTGCCCCTGAACATTCTCAATGACCGGGATAAAGTTCATCGTGCGCCTTGCTCTTGTTGCCGCGTGAAAGAAACCCATATTTCTATCTCCTTGTTTGAGCCATTGGATACAGCTCCGTTGTTGCCAAAACAGTTCTTCTTCCAGATAAGCTTGGCGGAGATCCTTTGTAATATTCTTTATAAGTGCTGTGTCCAGGACTGCTGCTGATAATGCTAGCTCCAGAGCATCTTGAGAGGCTTTAATGATGAGGTTACTCTGTGCTTGTTGCTCCTTTGCCCACTGAATGATACTCCTGCGACAAGCATTCAAATTTCAAATTATAGAGTCCAAAGGTGAATGGTTCCAAGCTGAATCGACCAACTGGGTGATTTCGTCATTCTCAATGAGCGCTCTGTTAAACCTGAACATTCCTCTCTTTCTTTGTCTCTCCTCGTTAAAGTAAGTGATCAAGGGCCTATGATCAGAGCCCTCAAACCGTAAATAGCAGCGTCGTCCCATCGGAAACGCTTCTGACCAGGAACAATTTCCCATTGCTCGGTCTAGCCTTGATCTAATTAATGTGTATATCGTGTCCCTCTCCACGACAGCTGATCTCCCGAGTGTTTAACATCCCATAAGCCATTCTGAGCTACAAAAGATCTGAAAGCCGAGAAGGAGCCTTCGAGTCGAGGAGGGCCTCCTACCTTTTCAGTATTGTTGAGAATATCATTAAAATCTCCTGTTAACATCCAAGCAGAGCCTCTGTTTAATCCTACTTGGGCAAGCTTCTCCCAGAACGCCCCTCAATTTTCCATTTCCGGAGCTCCGTACACAAAGGAAACATGGGAGGTCACTCCTTTAAAGACAACCTGCGTGTCTATAAGGTTTGGTGATGAATCTAGTACTGTGATCTCAACATCCTCACTCCACAATAAATATAAGCCCCTGCTCATGCCATTAGGGGGTACAGAAAAGTGATGCCGATAATGCATAGATTGAACTTTTGATTTGATAAACTCATCATTGTTTTTTGTTTCCATGAGGAACATTACATTGGGAGCCATACTACGATGGATCTCCTTAAGATGACAAATTGTAAGGATGTTCCCCAATCCTTGACAATTCCAACTCAAAATAGCTAAGGAAGAGGATTTGAGGGGGGGCCGAAAATCCACCCCACCCCTTGTAACTCCCGGTATACACACCTGATTAGACCCTCTAGCCTTTGTGTTCTTTGACGTGTCTCCAACCTTATTTCAAGGTAAATTATTTTCTCTGTCTGAAGTAACAGCACGAGCAACATTCGGCTTTTTGACAATAGTACCTTGTGGTGGGATTCTTGGTCCTCTCTTATTAGTTGTGGTGCGGGAGACTTTACGCTTCCCAGCAGCTTTACTTAGAGGGGACATAGGAATGGTAAGATGGGTGGTTCTTCCTTTCTTGCGCCTGTCTGGCTTTGCAGGAGAACCAATCCGAAGTGTTGCCGACACTCTGGTTTGAGTTTGACATTGGGCTTCCATTTCTTCTTCTTCTCCTAACAGATCATCGTCCTCCATATTGATGTCCATCTCCTGTAGGCGGCCCGACTCAAAACTTGGGGGCCTTCTTGTAACGTCATTCTCACGTTGAGTAGGTTCAGATAGTCTATTAAGAGCAGAGGTTCTTTCTCTGGAATTGTTTACTGGTTCCCGATCCTTTGTCAAAGGAGATCCCAGCCTGTCCTTTAGAGAGCGTGAAAGTATTGAATGAGAAGATCGGTCTCCTTGATGGTTAGTTGCTAACAAAGGAGTTCCCATCGGGTCCACCAGTCTGCCTGATCCTAAGAGAGGTGAACGGTGGGAGCTAGAGGAGCCTGGAATTCGTCTTAACCTTTCCTCCTGTCGAAGATGTCTTGAGGAGTACTCACTTCTCTGAAAAGATTCAGAAGATCTGAATGATCTTGTCGTGGGTTCATATCTGCGATCCTGCTGCCTCCTACGATGGTGAGGCCCTTCCCTTTCCCTCCTCCTGGGGTGTTGTCTATCTTCTGATCTTCTGTAAGAAGGTCTTGATTCTTCTGGACGTCGGTAACCTCGCCTCTCATCATGGCGGTTCTTCTCTGCTTCGATTCTTTGTAAAGCAATTCTTTGCGTGATCCCCAATTTCCTGTCTTTCGGAAGTGGGGCCTGGTGTGATCTCTGTGGACAGTCAGATTCCTCGTGGAAGAGTGAGAAACAAGTAAAGCAGTGTTTCTCGATTCTAATGTATTCAAACTCAATCTCAATTATCTAATCAGTGGGGAGTTGAATATCCATTGTCATCTCTAGAGGCCGGAGACCATTGATATCCATGCGGAGTTTTGCCTCAGTGGCATCACGATTAGTCATTACTCCAAGCTCCTTGGCGATGGTCAGTATAGTACTGTCCGAACAGAGATGTAAGGGGATTCCATGGATTCTTATCCAGAAAGAGATGTTGGAGGAGAATTCCTCTGAAACTACAGTCTCCCAACGCTGGAGAAGTAACATCCACTTCTTGTAATGGTATGGACCATTCTCTAAGACCTTGAGAAGGTCTGCTTCTGTCTCAAATTTAAATTGAAATTTTTCCAAAGCCATATCTCTTCTGACAACCCTCCCCTCTAAGTTCCAGACATGAGGCAAGAAGTCAATAACAGAGCGAGGTTTCTGAAGATTAGGGTTTGTAACTCTCCCAATGATAGTGAGTCTGTTTGCTGCTATGAGTTGGTCGAAATCCCCATCTGGAATTCGAACAGGGGTTTTTTTTGCAGGCTGGGAAGGTGGAGCAATCCACTTTTCCTTTTCAGAACGACTGTAGCGGTGAGCCATCCTTTAGATCTGCTCGTGAAGGGAGCAGAGAGGAGTTGGGGTAGTGAGACTGAAGAAGGCGAGTATAACACTCCAATAAAACAGAGCCCCGCCGAAGTAGATCTCTCTCCTTTGCAATATATAACTTCGTACCAGTAATAACCACCAAATCTCTGCAGTTAATGCCTTGAAATTGGTAGAGATAAATGCTACTGGTGTTTAAGGCTTTTAAAGTTGTTGAGAAGTAGAAAAACGTAGAGATAGGTTATTAACAACCCAAGATTTGCATCTCCCTAAGCAATATCAACCATAAGAGCTAGATCCACATCCCATGTAGCAGAAAGACATAGCTGATGAGAGACCGGGGTGAGGAGGAACCGGCGCAGGGGAGTCCTGGCTGACCCGCCGACGAGGTCGGGGGCTGAACCCGGTGAGGTGATGGTCAGAAGGCGGAGGTCAAAGAGAGAACCATCAACGGACCGCTGGTTTCTTACGGATAAAGTAAACTTTTGAAAATTTTCAGAGTTGCAGAGGGAATAAAAGGTTGACAAAGGAAAGAAACGTTGGGTAAAAGGCAAGGTCAGGGAAAGGACCAGTGGTTAGTGTCTATTCTCTGAAACTGTGCCTGGAAGAGAAATCGCAAGAGAGAGAATAGAAAAAAGCCTTGGTCATTCGGATTTAATTTTTTTATATAAATCTGATAAAATGAAAAAAGTTAAAAATAATCATACACTATTAAAAGGGGAAAATAAAGCCCTCTCACCATGTCCACATCACCAAATATATTTGGCCAATAAGGGCTTTAAACAGTCACGTCATGTTTGGTTTGGGCATGCAAAACCCAATTTTGATTTCGGTCCGAATATCACGGTTTAATCTACCGAAACCCGGTTTGTTTTCGGTGAATGTTAAGTTACAAAAAAAAAAAGATAAAGTAAATGTTTTTATATATATAGTCCAAAGTGATCATCATCATTACTCCATGACCAAATAATAGAACTACAAAAGTTTCCAGAACTTATAATTACTAACAAAGAAATCATGGAAAAAAAAATCGTAACTACATATGTTCATATATTCATTTATAAAAAAAAAATATAAATATATATATAGTAGAACCTCAGTAAAATAATAATATTAAGACAAATAAAGCCCTCTCACCATGTCCACATCACCAAATATATTTGGCCAATATTAGGGCTTTAGACAGCCACGTCATGTTTGGTTTGGGCATGCGAAACCCAATTTCGATTTCGGTCCGAATATCACGGTTTAATCTACCGAAACCCGGTTTGTTTTCGGTGAATGTTAAGTTACAAAAAAAAAAGATAAAGTAAATGTTTTTATATATATAGTCCAAAACGGTCATCATCATTACTCCATGACCAAACAATAGAACTACCAAAGTTTCCAGAACTTATAATTACTAACAAAGAAATCATGGAAAAAAAATAAATCGTAACTACATATGTTCATATATTCATTTATAAAAAAATATATAAATATATATATAGTAGAATCTCAGTAAAATAATAATGTTAAGACTTAGATATTTTAATACTTAACGTACATATTAATTTACCAAAAAAATAAATAAATAAACCAAACAGAAGGACTTTTGCACTTCATTGTACTTCAAATTTAAATATAACGTACAAGTAATATTGTAATTTTAAATATTATCCTCATTTTACATACTTTAATCCTAAAAATAAAAATTGAAAATTTAAGATTTTATCTCTGATTCATTTAACGATTTCTATAATTTTCATTCCAACTTATAACTAATTTGGATATTAGAATGTCTACAGTTTTAAAATTAAGTGTATTAAAATTCTTTAAAAAGTAATTTAGATAAGATATTGGATAATAAAAAAATTTAAGAGTCAAAAAAACTTAACAATATTTAATTGATGTATTTTCATGTATTTTATTAGTAAAAAAAATAGATAGAGTTTATTACTTAAATATAAACTCAGATAAAATAATAATGTTAAGACTTAACATTTTAATACTTAACTTACATATTAATTTACCAAAAAATAAATAAATAAACCAGACAGAAGGACTTTTGTACTTCAAATTTAAATGTAGCGTACAACTAATATTGTAATTTTAAATATTATCCTCATTTAACATACTTTAATCCTAAAAATAAAAATTGAAAATTTAAGATTTTATCTGTGATACATTTTGACGATTTCTATAATTTTCATTCCAACTTATAACTAATTTGGATATTAGAATGTCTACAATTTTAAAATTAAGTGTATTAAAATTCTGTAAAAACTAATTTAGATAAGAGATTGGATAATAAAACAATTTAAGAGTGAAAAAAACATAACATTTAATTGATGTATTTTCATGTATTTTATTAGTAAAAAAAATTAGACAGAGTTTATTACTTAAATATAAACTTAGATAAGTCAATGAACATAATAGTACAAAACAGTTTTAAATAAATAAACTATTAAAATATAAAACTTGTGCGTAGCTGTGCTTCAATTCTATGTGGTCTATCGTATACTCCCTAAATTTGTTAATATGCAAGTAATTATTATAAATTTTTAATTTCAAACAAAAATAAACTGAAATATATGCTACTATGATAATTTAGCTATTATGTTAAATCCAAAATATATTTATTATTATATGCATTTAATTGCAAAATTTTCCCAAAGTAAACATATTTATTATTATATGCTAATAAAATTTCTCTTAAAAATATATTATATTCTTGATAATTTTAAAATTACTGAAAAAGAAACTAAATTATTAAAAACTAATATACAAATAAAACTAAAGAAATATTTTATAATGTAAAACTAAAAAATGAATAAAAATTATTTGTGTTAATAAAATATATTTTATATTTTAAAGACTTCTAATTCATGCAATATTATAAAATTCAAATTTGTTTGCTATAATTAATATTTTATCACTAGACATATTAAAATATTATTCTAGACTGATCTTCAAGTGTCAGTTTCCAACTATTACAAGAAAAAAATATTATTCAATATATTTTTTTGAAAAGGGAGTTTTCTATTTTAAGTAGGTTATTGGAGTATTTTTTTCTTTTCATGAATTTATTCGAGATGAGATTCCGATCTTTTAAATTAAGATAATTTAATTTTTATACATAATTATATTTTTTACATAACTCTATAACCTCAAACTCGATTCTTCATAATTTATTAGTTAATTGTGTTACATATAATAGAAACATATTTGAAAAATAGTAAATTTCATGGTATATTGATGATAATTATATAACTAAATTATCCATTAATACTAATTAATTATTTTTAAATACTTACTTCAAACTGAAAATATAAAAAAAAATCAAATTTAAAAATTAGTTAGATATAATTTAAAATAAAAAATGCAAATACAAATAAAATGAATAAAATACAAAAATTTAAATACAAATAAAAATAATAAATTTAACGAATTTAAATATATTATCCGCGTGTAGCGCAGAAAAAAAGGAGCTAGTAATTATAATATGCAGCCAAAAGGGTTGTTAGTGATAACAATGTGCTGCGTTGCAGCTGCTCTTATGTGTTAACTGGTCATCTAACTCGACTAAAATTGTTTTTGCGGTGTTGGTCTGATTAATCACCTCCTTATAGACTCTTTGTCGTTATGTGAAATTAGAGAGAGAGAGAGAGAGAGGGGGGGGGGGGAGTAGAAAAAATGACAGCTCATGAATGTTTTACCATAGATAGAGAGCTTCTTTAATGTTTTTACTCAGTTAGAAAAAACATTTACACAAAGGTAAGCGACATAAGCAAGCCAAGACCCAAGACCAGTCAACAAGAAAACTATCACAAACTCCACTTCTTACAGCGAACGAGAGACAGAGAGATTACACAGTCAGAGAAAGAAGAATAGAGATGGCTGAGGCAACAATCCTTGACATGTCGAGAGTTCCTTACATCCCAGGTCTCTCTTTCTCCATTATAATCTCTTTACTTGGTGCAAAAACAAATAAAAGTTTGCATCTTTATGAGTTTTGCTGATTAATTGTTATATCGTTGCTTGTCTCTTTTTCTTGTGTGGTTCTGTTTACGTTATAATGGAACACAGGGAGGATACACGCGACCAACAACATGTTCCAGAGATACGGTCCAAAGGGTTTCATGGAAATCCAGATCCTCCCAAACGACAACCTTTACGTCCGTGTCGACTTGCCCGGTGTTCCAGACGACGCCGTCCGCCACAGAGTCGACTCCGTTAGACAAAAGGTCATCTTTTTCTCCGGCGAGACTCTCAGCGACGAAGACGACAAGAAAAACGTCCGTGAGTACACCGGAACCTCCGGTTTAGGGTGTGACTGCTGCGAGATAACCGGTGTAGATGCGAAAATGAAAGATGGAGTCTTGAGGATGATTGTGTCAAGGGTCAAAGTCAAAGACCATCACAACAAGTGTACTCACACTCTCCCTCCCAACACAGGTTCGAATCCACAAGATCACATCTTTTTTTTGCATTATCCATTAATTAAATGCTTAGTTTGTTTATAAATTATAGGTAAATCTGGAAGATACAGTATGGATGAACCTTCGTTCAACATGAAAAAAGCGGAGGAGCCCCATCCCTTTGTGGTGAAAGGTCGTAAGCATTCATACACTTCAGAACGAACAGATGATGGAGTCTTTGTCTTTTCAGTGGACTTGCCAGGTGTTTCTAGTGATGATATACTGGTGCTTCCCAATGAGAATGAAGTTAAGTTCTACGGTGAGAACAGGGAGGTGTATGAGCATGATGAGAGTTGCCGTATCTTCATGGGAGCCATCAGCCATTCTCGCTTTCGTGTTCCTGGAATTCCACTTTTGAGCCACAACATCGCTTGGGACGCTGAGTTTGGTTCTCAAAGTCCGTATCTCACCTCCTAGCAGCAACATCAATAGCTGAGTAGTAATCACTGTCTCATCTCTTTACTATGTTTTTCATTTCACATGTCTTGTTTAGTTTGTGAGAACTTTTATTGGCTACTAAGTCTACGTATCACTTCCACTTGACATTGAGAATCTATATGGACATTGTTCAAAACTACAAGAAGTTATGTTATTTTCACACTATTGATCTTCAAGCATTGTATAATTAACAGCATGCCTCAACTTATATCCTCCCTGAAAACTCAGACAAAGACTTTCAGACGAACTAAATGGGACTACAATTCAAAACAAACAAATGTTTTAGAGCTATTGTTATTATATTATTGAACAAAAGATATAGTAACCTAAGATCTTTGAATAAGTCATGAATTTGTTAAGGTTACTCGCTGGAACAGAGGTATACAGAGGAAGAATGAACATCTAATGCAGAGAAGTTCTAGTTACAAGCAAAAGATAAGATAAGTGATCTGTGAAAATAGAAAGATGGAATTATAAATTAAAAAAAAAAATATACACAAATAAAATAACAATTAAGGAACCACACGAGAAGTGTTCATGAGGGCTCAACTGTTAGTCTTGTCTAGTCCAGCTTAAAACAACACTTTTTATGTAACAAGAAAACAAGAAAAAAGGCTAAAGAGACATTTATTAATTAAGAAAGAGAGGGAGTATATATCGCAAACTTTTTCCACTAAGATAAGTTTATTTGCTCTTAATTTTTTTAGGTAAACAAAATCCATACATAATACATGAACTAATAGTAAATTCATCATACCATATTTGTAAAAGCTAAAGGAATCAAAATCTTCTGATACAAAACACTGTTCTCATTTGTAACCGGAGATGTCTGGTGCTTCTCTTTGAATCCATCTTCACAAGTATCCGGTGCATCCAAAGCAGCACTCAGATGCACATTAGCACTTCTATAATCGCCGGATTTAACGTCCGTCAAGGCTTCATTTAAAGAATCATTAGCATCGTCATAAAGCTCTACGCAAGTGCGTAACTCGGGTTCAGTACCCGGTGCATACTTTTTGGTCTTGAGAATAGTTTTAACTATTCCTTTCACGTAAGTTGTTTTGGACCCAGCGTTATTCGTTGATGCTAAGACCAATCCTGCTAGGCTTGTTGCTGTTTTGCTTTGTGGATCTTGTTCAAGTGACTGGACGCAAAAATCATATTTGAGATTAGGGTCTTTTGCTGCAGCTGTTTTGCAAGAATCTCGAATCAAAGTTTGCGCGGTTGCGAAACAGTTTAAGAAGAGAAAGAACATCACAACGGAAACGAAGAGCTTCATGTTTTTTTTTTCTTTGTGGGAGAAGAAAGATGAGAAGAGATGAATATGATGCTTACTGTATTTCACGAGCTATGCTGTTATATACATCTGACGTTAGGGATATATTCTCCTTCTTATATGTCATTGTTTCCGTTTTCTTTTGTGTGTTAATGATAAAAGGAATATTTCAGTTTTTAAAAAGAAGGTACTATGCCAAATTAAGAACTTCATTAACTTTTTTATTTAACATCTATAGAGAACTTGATTTACATTTTTTTAAGAATCCTAACATATTCACTTTTAAAGATTGTTTCTGAAATTGTTCATTTATTTTAACTTGGTCAACATGCGATATATGATTTCCATATATGCACGTTAGATTTAGTCAACTCGTTTTAATGTGTTACCATATATGCATAACATATCAAGAAAAGAGATCTCTTATGCAATTTTGCCGTTTTATCAACATTTTAATTATTAAATAGATTTTTGTATTGATTTCTTAGATCATCAATTTTTCATAATAGTCGGCATGCAAACATCTTCAATCAAAAACTGTGCCTTTACTAAATCATTTAAGTAGAAAGATAATTTAAAGCAAGGCCTTTTTTTCTATTGAGGGGAAGAGAATAATTGGTGATATTAAGTTTGGGTAACGTCCTGATCCATTAATCGTAAGATGTATTCTTACGGTTGTTTTATGACATGAGACTGCTATCTAACACAGCGGATTGTTGTAGAGTGCTCATGTCACGCTTTGCCACTCCACTGACGTCGTGTTGCCTAATTGTTCGTTTTAATACTCCTTCCTTATACCTCATCGTTTCAGAACATGAAGCATAATGTTTTTTATACAATTCTATCAGTTAGAAGATGTAACTATTTCTGAATCAGATTATAATTTATATACTAGAGTTTGATCCGCACTTTGATCCGCACTTTAATAATGTGGAAGTATTCTTTCGGTTATAACTTTTATTTATTGATATTTTGTACTTGTATTCAATGTGCGAGATAACATTTCAATTTTAATGTTTGGATTTTGACATTTATAATTTGGAGTTAAATATTTTGATGTAGTTAAGAGTATGTGGTGTGATGTTTTTAAAAAAATATATATATTCAGTCAAATTGAAATTTGTATGTATTTATATATTTCTATTTTATATTATACATATATTTAAGAGAATTGAGAATTGCACCATATGTTATTGCCAACGCAAATGATCACTTTTTAAGTGGATACATGTTTTGTTACCAAAGAATAAAGTTTTGATATTGTGTGTTGTAAACTCGACTAAATTATTTTATGCGGTGTTGGTTTTGATTAATCACTTCCTCATAGACTCATATATCGGTATTTATACTATTAAAAGGGAATCATCCTAAAAATCTATTTACACAAGATTGTTGGATCAATTCATTAATTAATTTATTTTTTGGTTCAACAATTATTTATTCTAATTATACACAATTAACTACTTATACATATCCATTTCATACACCATGAACCTGTGTTTCATTTTTGAGACTTTGAGATTTGTATGATTTAACCAAATCTATACAATGATTTTCGTGATTTAGTCTAACTGTTCGTTTATAACAAGACAATTCTTTTATGCAATCACTTTGTTTGCGTATCTTATCATCTTCTTTCGGTAGTGAGTAGAAAAACCATAGCCGACAGAGACGTCTTCTAAGCTTCTGGGTTTTCTTGGGTTTTCCGAAGAATCCAAACCTTAATTAGCACTTCCTAATCTTCCCTATGATTACAACACGTTGGAGCTGTCAATTAGTGGTAAGATATGCAGATTCATCACCAGTGACTAGAGTGACATCATGTTCAACGACCGAGGTTGTTAAGGGTATTTTAATGTTTACTTATTTTCCTTCTCAGATCTTTTATCAGCCGGTTGGTTTGTGATTGGTTGGATAGCAGATTATATAAAAGTTACGGCTGTTTGATGGGGAAGTGAATATTTTGTTTTCTGAGTAAGCGAATATTTCCATTTTTCTAGTGTGATTTGTGTTCCTGTATAAGACTTGTTTTCTTTATGTTTCTGGTGTGATTTGGTTCATTTTCGGAGTTGTTCTGGTGTGATCTGCTTCTATCAAACATTATGTTTTATTTTCTGTTTTGTTTTGCTTTAACATTCCAGTTAATGGGTTTGTTTCACTTGGCATTTCTTTACATTTCAGTTAATGAGTTTGTTTTTCATCTCGGGTAATCAGTTACATTTCGGGTAAAAAATATGATTTCGGGTATTAGTTAACCGAACCATTTAGTACCCATTTTTGGGTTGAATATGGTTACTTTTATGAAAAATCTAAACCAACCCAAAACCAGTAGGAACTGGTCCAAAACCGAACCATAACTCTACCAAGTATTTATTGGATATAATTTCTAGATAACTGATTTACTTGAAACCGAACAGTTCTTACCCAGAACCGACCCGAATACCCGAAGTCCCAGCCCTAGAGATTATGTAGTTCATCATTGTAAAGCATACACTTTTGTTCTTAGTTCATGAGAATAACATTTTATTGGTATATTTTAAGTGTCTATCTTCTCTTATGTTGATGACTTTATTGAAAATATGATGGATTTAGGATGTTCTTTTTCTTTCCAAAATTTGGGATGTTCATAAAAATTAATAATTTTTTTGAATATTTTTTTCTTCCTACTTTGAACGTCTACTAGTGATATTTGAAAATATTAACAATGATCAATGATGAATTCTCCTTAGAGATTGTGATGCTGGTATATATTGTTGGTGTAGCCGGATAATGTAAAGTTTAGATGCAGTACAGTCTATCCAGCATCAAATTATTAACGAGTTATTTGAGACGATTAGTACTGAATTACAATGTGAAGCATAATATTATAGGTACAAATACATATTATCAAGAATATAGATAATAATAAGAAAGTATTTGTGTGTTGAACTGGTGGAGATAATGATAAATTCCGCAAAAGAAATTTAATCGTAGAAGATGATAACCCAACAAAAAAACCATCAAATGATTTGATAAGAGAAGATGATCTACTGCTGAGTTTGAAGCTGAATAGTGGAAAATGTTAAACTTTGTATTCATTGTTCTAATTAGTAGTTTTACTTGATAAAAATATTTTACTTTGTTAATCACATAGTTTAAAATTCCGTACACAATTATTCGTTTTAATAAATATTTTAGCCAGCTATAATTTTCGTACGTATTTGAATTATGTTTATATTCATTTTCTGATTGCTTAATGCAAAGGAATAAAATCCAAAATAGCACCAATCCAAATTTTTGTTCCCAAATTAGCATCTAGTGCCAAAAGTCACAAAATAAATTTCATTAAAGGGATCATTTACCTTTATATCTCTTCTTTGACTAATTCAAAAAATAAATAAATTAATGGATGATTTATTTTTATGCCAGTTTTTTTGACTAATTTACTTTAAAATCCTAAACCACGAACCTTTAATTCTAAACATTAAACCTAAAATTTATACTCTAAATTTCTAGAATCCTAAACTTTGAAATTTCAAATTTAAATGATAAACCTTAAAATATCAATTCTAAACTCTAATTACTGAAACTTCAACGCTAAACCCTAACCCTGAAATTTCAACTCTAATCCCTAAACCCTAAAATTTTAACTCTAAAACCCTAAACCCTGAAACTTTAAATCTAAACCCTAAACCATGAAACATCAATTCTAAAACCCTAAAATCTGAAAATTTCAACTCTAAACCCTGAAACATCAACTCTAAAACTTTAAACCCTGAAACTTCAAATCAAAACTGTAAATCCTGAAACATCAATTCTAACCATAAACCCTGATGTTTTACCTCTAAACCCCTGAAACATCAACTCTAAAAAATCCTAACTCTGAAACTTCAACTCTAATCCCTAAACCCTGAAATATCAACTCTAAAACCCTAAACCCTGAAACTTAAACTCTAAACCCTAAATCCTGAAACATCAACTCTAAAACCTTAAAACCTGAAACTTCAACTCTAAACCCTGAAACATCAACTCTATACCGTAAACCCTGAAACTTCAAATCTAAACCTTAAATCCTGAAACATCAACTCTATAACCCTAAACCTTGATGTTTTACTCTTAACCCCTAAAACATCAACTCTAAAACCCTAAACCCTGAAACTTCAACTCTAAACCCTCAAACATCAACTCTAAAACCTTAAACCCTAAAAATTCAACTCTAAACCCTGAAACATCAACTCTAAAACCCTAAACCCTGAAACTTCAACACTAACCCCTAAACCCTGAAAATATATTATTATAAAACCCTAAACCCTGAAACTTTAACTCTAAACCCTGAAACTTCAACTCTAAACCCTGAAACTTCAACTCTAAACCCTAAACCCTGAAAATCCAACTCTAAAACCCTAAGCCCTGAAACTTCACCTCTAAACCCTGAAACATCAGTTCTAGAACCCTAAATCTTGAAACTTCAACTTTAAACCCTAAACCCTGAAAAATCAATTCTAAACCATGAAACTTCAACTCTAAAACCTAACCCTAAAATTTCAACTCTAAACCCTAAATACTGAAACATGAACTTTAAAACCCTACACCCTAAAATTTCATCTTTGAACCTTAAACCCTGAAACTTCCACTATAAACCCTGAAACATCATTTCTAAAACTCTAAACCCTGAAACATTAAATCTAGAACCCTAAATCTTCAAACTTCAACTTTAAACCCTAAACTTTGAAGCTTCAACTCTAAACCCTGAAATATCAATTCTAGAACCTTAAACCTTGAAACTTCAACTCTAAACTCTGAACCCTGAAATTTCAACTATAAGCCATCCTGAAACATAAAATGTAAACCTTAAATCTAAACCCTAAACCCTCAACTTTAACCCTTAATCTCCAAACCCTATATTTTCCAAGATTTGAATCGTAAACCCCAAAACCCTTAGTATATTAAAATCTGGATGATATATTAATGTTCATGATAGGCTTCACGGTAATGTATTATAAATTTTGGAAAGCCTTGAGCGTGTTCAGGATGAGCGTCCGGATAATATATTAATCTTTAGGATAATATATTATAAAATTTGGAATGTCTTGAGCGTGTTGAGGATGGGCTTCTAGATAATATATTAATCTTCAGGATAATGTATTGTAAAATTTGAAAATCTTTAGCGTATTTAGGATGGACTTCCAGATAATATTAACCTTCAGGATAATGTATTATAAAATTTGAAAAGCCTTGAGCGTGTTCAGGATGGACTTCCAGATAATATATTAATCTTCAGAATAATATATTATAAAATTTGGAAAGCCTTGAGCGTGTTCAGGATAAGCTTCCGGATAATATATTAATCTTACAGATAATGTATTATAAAACTTAGAAAGCCTTGAGCGTGTTCAGGATGAGCTTCCTAATAATATATTAATATTTAGGATAAGATTTAAGGTTTAAGGTTTAGAGTTTAGGGTTTAAGGTTTAAAGTTTAGATTTCAGGGTTTAAGGGTTTAGAGTTTAGTATATTAATCTTCAGGATAATGTATTCTAAAATTTGGAAAGCCTTGACCGTGTTCATGATGGGTTTCCGGACTGAGGATAATGTATTATAAAATTTGGAAAGCCATGAGCATGTTCAAAATGGGCTTTAAGATAATATATTAATCTCCAGAATAGAATTTAAGGTTTAAGGTTTAGTGTTTAGGATTTAGAGTTGATGTTTTAGGGTTTATGGCTTAAAGTTCATGTTTTAGGGGTTTGGGGTTTAGGGTTGATTTTTTTAGGGTTTAGGTTTAGAGTTTAGGGTTGAAGGGTTAGGTTTTAGGATCTAAGGTAATTTTATTAGGGTTTAGGATTAAAGTTTACGGTTTAGAGTTTAGGGTTTAGAGTTGATATTTTAGGGTTTATGGTTTAGAATTGTGGTTTAGTGTTTAGATTTTAGGGTTTTGAGTTTACTTTTATGGTGTAGGGTTTAGTGTTGATAGTAAGGTTTAGAGTTGAGGTTTTAGGGTTTAGGGTTTAGAATTGAGGTTTAGGGTAAATTTTTTAGTGTTAAATATTTAGAATTTATTTATAGGGTTTAAGGTTCAGTGTTGATGGTTTAGGGTTTAGAATTGAGGTTTAGAGTTTAGGGTTGATTTATTAGGGTTAAGGGTTTAGAGTTTATTTTTTAGGGTTTAGGATTTTAGTGTTGATGGTTTAGGGTTTAGAACTGTGGTTTAGAATTTATATTTTACTTCTATGGTTTAAGGTTTAGTGTTGATAGTAAAGTTTAGAGTTGAGGTTTTAGGGTTTAGGGTTTAGAATTGAAGTTTAGGATGTAGAATTTATGTTTAAGGGTTTAGAGTTGAAGGTTTATGGTAATTTTATCGGGTTAAGGGTTTTGAGTTTATTTTTAGGATTTAGGGTTTTGTGTTGATTATTTTGGGTTTACAATTAAGGTTAAGGGTTTAGAATTGAGATTTATGGTTTAGGGTTAATGTTTGCGGGTTTATATTTGAATAGGGTTAAAGTTAGAATTGTGATTTAAAGCCTAGGTTTTGGGGTTTAGAGTTTATTTATATGGTTTAGGGCTTAGTGTTAATAGTAAGGTTAGAGTTGAGGATTTAGGGTTTAGAATTGAGGTTTAAGATTTAAGGTAATTTTTTAGTGTTAAAGATTGAGAATTTTTTTAGGGTTTAGGGTTCATTGTTGATGGCTTAAGATTTAAAAAGGTTTAGGGTTTAGGGTTGAAGGTGTAAAGTTAGTATATTTAGGGTTTAGTGTTGATAGTAATGTTTATAGTTGATAGTAAGAGAGTTTAGGTTTTAGGGTTTAGGACTCATGTTTTATATTGATATGAGTGGTACCAAATTCTTTTATCCTATTAAAAATGTCATTTTGTGATTTTTAACTTGAAGTGTTATTTTTGAGATGAAAACTAAAAAATGATATTTTGGCGAATTGCCCTAATGCTAACATGTTTAATAACATATAAAAATTGTATTCATATATTACGTATATCTCGGAATTAGTCTTTTAGTTCTTTGTTAGCCCGTTAGTTTATTTTATAACATATAACAATTTATTCATATTTTCTATCTAATTTTCTAATTAATCTTTGAGGTTCATTGTTAGACGATTAACCAATTGTATTGATAGCTAATATTATTCTTAGCTGAATTTTGAAAATTTTATCCGGTTAACACTAGTTTAAGTTTTGTGTTTGAATTTGTTGAAGCTAATATTATGTTTAGCATGACATATAAATTGTTATCCTGTTACACACAAATCTTTGTTATATATCTATATAAATATACACACCAATACATATACTATCTTCATACATAACTAAAATTTTGTGGCTCTTTACGGTTTGGTTTCTATCCTATTTGGACAGAATGGATCATGCAATGCATTACGACAGTCAGCTATTCTTTCATCATCAATGACACAACAAGAGGACATGTCAAACCAGGAAGGGGGATCAGACATGACAACCCCCTCTTCCCATATATTTTCATCCTTTGCAGTGAACTTCTCTCAAGTATATGTAAGTAGTAACAAAGAAACGAAACACTAAAAGGCATAAAGATTGCTTCGGGGGCACCATGCACTAATCATCTGCTTTTTGCAGATGATACAATGTACTTTTGCAAAAGCTAATGAGCAAAATGCGCAGACACTGAACAAATTTCTAGCTACCTATGAATCAGTCTCTGGGAAACTCACCAACCTTCAGAAATTGGCTGTCTCTTTCTCCAAGAATACTACTCACGCACGAAAAGACTGTATTAAACTGATCATAGATATAGAGAATGATGGAGGATTTGGCATTTACCTTGGGTTCCCTGAGCAGTTTGGTCGAAGAAAGTGGGACCGCCTTGCTAACATATTGGACCTGATCAAACTTAAATCCATCACCTGGTCTTCCAAGTTCCTTTCTCAAGCGGGAAAGATGGTCATGTTGCGTATTGTCCTCTCTGCCATGCCTTCTCACGCAATGTCCTGTTTCAAGCTTCCCCTTTCCCTCTATGCTCAAATCCAATCTTTACTCACTAGTTTCTGGTGGGAGATATCATGGAAGAAAATGGCAAGATACAAAAAAACAGGGAGGTTTGAGCTTTACAAATATCACTAACTTCAATGACGTGCTACTAGCTAAACTCAGCTGGAGAATCCTCAAAAACCCTTCTTGTCTCTTTGCAAGGAAGAATTTTTTTTTTTATCAATTCAGGATTCAAAGTCGTCCTCGTATCGGTGGAAAGGTGTTCTTATTGGAAGAGATTTGCTAGTCAAAAACCTGGGATGGATTGTAGGCACACGAGAGGCTATAAAGTGTGGAGTGATGCTTGGCTCTCATCCGCAGAACAACAAAGACCCTATGGACCTGCCCCGTAAGCCTTTAAAGACCTTAAGGTGTCAGATCTAATGCTTGCGAACTCCACGGTGTGGGATCTCCAAAAGATTGATAGCATTCTCCCATCCCACAAACATGTGATCCTACAAATCAAACCATCCATCTGTAATGCACCAGATGAATTGGTATGGCTCAAATCCCCATCAGGTGACTATACGAAAAAGACAGGCTATAGAGCTCAAACAGAAACGATGATCACGGAGGAGGCACCTGACTCTGAAACAAATCATGATTGGTTAGCTAACATCTGGAAACTAAGCACTTCAGAAAAGATCAAGGTTTTCTGTGGAAATCCCTACATAATGCTCTGCCAATAAGATAACAATTCACAATCAGGAATATTCCACTAACAAGTCAATGCTCACGATGCAATGAGATCGAGTCAGTTTCTCATATGCTCTTCACATGCACCTACGCGAGGAAAGTATGGACCCTACCCCCTCTAGCGTCGAGCTTTTACCCGTGCCCATCTATGACCACTGGTATCAGACTTGAGCTCCTCCGAAAGATTCCATCTCCCTCCCACTGGTGTGGGACCAGGTACGCTATCTGCCTCGATCTGTTGGAACTTATGGATCTCCAGGAACTAATTGATCTTTCAAAAGCGAGTCTTCAAACCAGAGGAGACTATTGAAAGCGATTCGAGAAGCTCGTGACTGGATCTTCTCCCAAGACCGCTCCTCTAAACCCCAATCAGTCTCACCCCATATTGCCCAGGATCCCAACCTAGACCTAAATCGAACATGCATGTTTACGGTTGCCGCCTGGAATCCAACTACTAAGTGTGCTGGTCTTGCTTGGATCATCGATGATGCTGGTTCATCCTCCTCTCACTCAGTGACTGAAACCTTTGTAATGTCTCCCTTGATGGCGGAAACGTTGGTGTTGCGAAACGCCATGAACTCTGCCCTCCATCGTGGGATAAGCTCTCTCCTAATTCTCTCCGATTCACAAACCCTCATCAATCTCGTGAACTCAAAGGTCAGCATCTGGAGATCGCTTCAATCCTCAACAACATCTATCTTCTTACTCTTCGTTTTATCTCTATTATGTTTAACTTTTTCCCTAGACTGGATAATAGTAGAGCAGACTATGTTGCCAAACATGCTCTTTTCATGTACCAAATTTGATTTCCCCTTATTAATGCAATCTGTTCACAAAAAAAGAAGAATTTTTTGTAAGAAATCTCACTTCAAAATTACTAACAAAGTCAGAAAATATATTACTGTAAAACTTGTATATAATATATGTGACTTATTACACATATAAAATAAATATCTGATTTATAACATGTTTCTTAAAAAAATAATAACACACCTAACAAATATAAGAAAATAGTATGTTATATTGACACGACATATATGCTAAATATAAAATACTTGAAATGCATTATCTATGTAAATGTAATGATCGGTAAATCTTCATTAGAATTATGAAATAAATAAAAATAGTAGGACAAAAACACAATAAAAAATAGATGTTAACAATACATAATATTGCAGATTCTTCATTTGATTTGGTGTTTAATGTTGTCATTTTATCAGTCAATTTTGAGTGTCTGAGATTTCGCAGAAGCAATTAAGTTTGGTTATAGACGTACACATATACAAAAAAAATTAGTTAATACCTATTTTTTCTAAATAGCACAAATTTACTTTAAATCGTTTAAACATGTATATGTCAACTACAAACCTACAACCTAACATGAAAGCAAAAGAACGGAGGGCCACATAAGTAATTTTACTTATCAATAATATACGGTGATGCCCATATTCTCACTGTTTTAGGTGGATTCTTAATTTTCTACTTCTCTTTGAGTTTTCACCCAATTGACTCTATACAATATCTCTCAGAGCTGACTTCGATCATTCTAACATTGAGGCCTAGTAAACTAGGAATCCAAAGAGACTAAGAAATGGAATAAGGCAAAGGTGGAGAATCTACTCCCGGAGCTGGCTTCGATCATCCTAACATTGAGGCCTAGCAAACTAGGAATCCATGATACACACATCTGGAATCTCCAACAATCAGGGTACTTTGCCCTGCATAAACCAAAGATCCAATCGACTCTGTTACTCTTGGATCAGGATACCGAGGAGTGGAATTGGAACAAACACATATGGTCTACACAACTTCTACCAAAGATAAAACTGTTCCTCTGGAAAATCTGCCATAAGGCTTTACCTACGATTGAAAACCTCCAAAGGCGTGGAATCATTATTGATACGGGTTGTTGCAGATGCAGTGAGCCGGAGACGTTGATTCACCTCCTCTTTCACTACGAGTTTGCAAGGAAATTCTGGGATCTTGGTCCTTGGAATCATGCACTAGACTCCTCACAGCTTGTCTCTTGCAGAGCAGCGATCATCGCCGCAGGATCTTGGAAGCCTCTTCCTCCTTATGTATTCACAAGACATGCTCAACCTTGGATTTGTTGGTTTATCTGGATCTCCAGGAACAAACTTCTTTTCGAGAAGATATCGTTAACTCCAGAAAGTTTGATGCTAAAAGCCCTCATCGCAGTCAAGGAGTGGGATCAAGCACAGCTGCAGATGAATAAACAACCCCAAGGCTCTCCACTCGTGCTGTCGGATCTCGAAAGCCAACCTCCCAACCCCCTCACGATCTACTGCAATATGGATGCGCCTTGAAAACCGAGAGAAGCATAAATGGCTTGGGTCTTCATAGATCGAGAAGGGATGGAATTGAACAAAGGCTCTCAGTATCAGGATCGAGTCTCATCAGCTTGCATGGCAGAAGCAATCACCATCAGATGTGCCCGTCCCAGAGCAATCGAACTCCATATTCACCATATCTGGCTAAGGTCAGACTCAGAAGTGCTCATAGGAGCAAGCTCGTCGGGACGAAGACCGACAAGCTCTACAGAGTACTCTCGGACATGATATCTTGCATATTTACATACTTTTAATCATCCATTTCATGTTTACATTGATCATTTAGGTGCATTTAGAGTCTATTTAGGTTGCATTGCATTTGTATTTGTGTGTTGGCAGGTATGGAGAAGTGCTAATCAAACTTAGAGGCTAAATGGGTTTCAAAACGTTGAAAGGAGCAAGAAATGGTGCAGAACCGGGCAAATACCGCGACCTCAAGGTGCCTGCGAATTGAGACTTCACCGCGGGCAACTGTCGCGGGCTCACGCAGGCCGCGATCAAGTGTCGAAAACACGGCAGGGATATTTCGCGGGCTACACTGCGGGAAGAGAAGGTCGCGGCGAGAAGGAGCCTACCGCGGGCAAGAGAAGCTCGCGACGGAGTGTCGACAAATGTGGCAGTGTTATTTCGCGGGCAGGTATCGCGGGATGTGAAGACCGCGGCATAAAAGTGATCACCGCGGGCTTATATCGCGGGCAAGAGATGGTCGCGGCCGTGTAGCGAATCTTAGACCTATAAATATGTGTTAAACTCTTTAATGAATCTTATCTTGTATTTTCTCTCTAAACCTAAGAACTTATTGGTGAAAGATCATAACTTTATCTTCTTTTCATCCTATTTTCATAAGTTTGTTGAGTAATCTTGATCTCTAATCATGTTTAACCAACAANAAATATGTGTTAAACTCTTTAATGAATCTTATCTTGTATTTTCTCTCTAAACCTAAGAACTTATTGGTGAAAGATCATAACTTTATCTTCTTTTCATCCTATTTTCATAAGTTTGTTGAGTAATCTTGATCTCTAATCATGTTTAACCAACAATTAATCATTGTTGTTAGGTTAATCATGTGTATTAGTGAGTAGATCCCCTTTAGATTCATGGGATAGGTTGGTAAGGGTGATCAAGTGTAGATCTAAGGTGTTAGGTGTTAGATCTCTGTGTTTCCTTGTTAGTTGAGTGATTTTAATGCTTGATTAATGTTGGCCTCCTTAATCATGATCATTAGACTTTAACCACCCATAAGGTGTTTGTTTAAATGTCTGAACCAACTCATCTAGCTTTAATACTACCTAGCCAATGCTCATTTGTATCTAGGAAGTTTTAGATAGTTATTAAACTTAATCCTAATGATTGTTTGAATTAATTAAGCCAATGACCATTTGTGTTTGATTAATGAAAGCAAATGAGCAATTGTCTAGACCTAGAATTTGCTTAGCTTTGTTGTTTAGACTTAAGGAAACACTTTGATTGAAAGCTTGCTATTTTTAGATTGAAACTTGATCACCTAAACCAAGTACCTATTCCCATGAGTCTAGCCTTCACTAATTGAGAGAAAATTTGTTACTTGTTGCATTTTAAATTGTTCTAGAATCATTTGATACTCTCTAAATTGATTGCATTTAGATTAAACAATGTCTTGCATTCTCTTTGTTCAATAACTCTTAGGATTGGATTGACACTCTACTTTCCATACTACATTGATTTGCTCTAAGGTGTAAAAAGCCTTATCAAATTTGGCGCCGTTGCCAATTCTAAGTTGCTTTTGACATTGAGATTTAGTCATTACTTGAGACTAAATCTTATTTACTTATTTACTAGTACTAATTCGCTATCTTCATCTTTTTCTCTATGGAAGGTACATGAACTTGAGGAGTAGAAGACCAACAAACCTTGTTCCAAGAGTTGATAATATCAGAGCCTTAGAGAGAGAGAGTTAGCAAGAAGGAGAAGAGAAGAAGAGCAGGAGCTGCCAACCTAAGGCCACAACGCCCACAGAGCCAAGCAAGGACCATTGGTACTCATGATCAACCCAAATACATGGTCATAGAGCTGGTATCCGGGCTCCAGCTGTGGCGAATAACAACTTTGAGATCAAGTCCAGCCTGATCAACATGATCCAGCAAAACAAGTACCATGGTCTTGCCTTGGAAGATCCTTTAGACCATTTGCATAACTTTGATCAGCTGTGTAGCACAACCAAGATTGTTGGGGTCAAAATCGGTACGACGGAATCAATAGCCAAAATTCCCCGCAAACGCGTAAACGCAACAGTTTTATGAATCTCGAGGATCATTTGTAAAACTCGAAGATCGTTTTATAAAACTCGATGTTGGGGTCAAAATCGGTACGACGGAATCAATAGCCAAAATTCCCCGCAAACGCGTAAACGCAACAGTTTTATGAATCTCGAGGATCATTTTGTAAAACTCGAAGATCGTTTTATAAAACTCGAGAGATCGTTTTATAAAACTCGAAGATCGTTTTATAAAACTCGAGAGATCGTTTTATAAAACTCGAGAGATCGTT
>CAKOAT010108154.1:60727-85200 GCA_932364175.1 Eruca vesicaria subsp. sativa | reverse complement strand
GGCTACTCTTTTGTACCAGTTCTACGCAGATTCGGAATAAGAAACTCTTTGCTCTCTTTGTTTTTCGTTTATTCTCGTTTTAATTCTAAGTTATCGTTTTCTTATTTTCGTTGTGCGGTTCTCGCAGATAGCCGGTTCCTCTGGAAACTTAGGGTTTTTCCCGAAGTTTCCTTATTTACGATTTATTTGACAGTAGGGTTAAATCGACTCCCACAAAGATCAATAGAGTCTCTGAAGATGCCTTCAAGCTGAGTTTGTTTCCTTTCTCTTTAGGAGACAAAGCACATATTTGGGAGAGGAGTATTTCAAGAGATTCTATTGAAACTTGGGATGATTGCAAGAAGGCTTTCCTTACCAAGTTCTTCTCTACCTCAAGAACTGCCAAGCTAAGGAATAAGATCTCTGGATTCACTCAAAAGAACCTTGAGAACTTTGGAGAAGCATGGGAGAGGTTCAATAGCTACATTTCTCAGTGCCCTCATCATGGCTTCAACATGGAGAGTTTGCTTAGCACTTTCTACAGAGCATTTTTGCCTAAGTATAGATCCCAACTTGACACTGTTAACAATGGATCCTTCTTGGGCCGAACTGAAGATGAAGCTTTGGAGCTTGTAGAGAACATGGCTAAGAGTTATTTAGTCTACAATGATGATCATGATAGAAGCAACAGTGGAGGTGAAGATCAGAATACTAAGAAGGAGTTGAAAGCCTTGCAAGACAAGATTGATATGCTCATCTCAGCTGGAGCTAAGCACGAGAAGGTTAACTTTGTTGGTGAGCAAAATCATGAGGGGAATGCTACTGTTAATGAGGTTGATGGTATAGAGGGACAAGAGGAGTTGTGCTTTGTCAATGCTAATGGGACATGGTACAAGAAGGAGCCTAACTTTCAGTACAACAACTACAAGCAAAGATCCTACTCAAACAACCAACAAGGTGGTTATCAAGGACAACAAAACCAAGGCTACCCCTCCAAAGGAAATCAGTCTACACAAAACCAAGCTGGTTCATCCACCTCTTCTCCACAAGAGAGTAGTACTGATGCTATGTTGAAGCAAATCTTGGAATCTCAAACTAGAAGTGAGAAGCATGTGGGATATGAACTGAAAAATCTGCATGCCAAGATTTATGGAAGCTACAATGATCTCAACAACAAGTTCAAGGCTCTAGAGAATCAGTTTGCCTCCATGAATTCTCACTCTAATAGACAACAAGGTTCACTTCCTGGAAAATCTGAGCAAAACCCCAAGGAGACAATGAAAGCAATCACCCTTAGAAGTGGTAGAGAATTACCTTCTAGAGCTCTCACCAAGGATGGTGAGAAACAAGGTGGGGAGGTTGCCATCAACATAGATGATGATGTGGTGATTGTAGATGAGAAAGTAAATGATGAAATCTTGGAGAAGATAGTAGAAGCTAAGGGTAAAGGAAAAGTTGGAGAAGAGAAGAGAACAGTTCAAGATGGTGAAGTTGTCACTCCAACAAAAGAAACCTCTTTTAATCCTCCACTCTATGAGCCAAAGCTACCATTCCCTGGAAGATTTAAGAGGCAGCTGCTAGAGAAGTACAAGGCTCTCTTTGAAAAGCAAATGAGTGAAGTTCAGGTTACTATGCGCATCATTGATGCTTTCATGCTTGTACCTCAGTATACTAAGTTCTTGAAGGATGTTGTAGCTGCAAATAAGAAAGAGATGGAGGGTATGATGATCCTTACTCATGAATGTAGTGCTATCATTCAAAGGCTAGATGTTCCCAAAAAGCTTGAGGATCCAGGATGCTTTACACTGCCTTGTACCCTTGGACCTATTGTGTTTGAGAGGTGTTTATGTGACCTTGGAGCTAGTGTCAGCCTCATGCCTTTGTCTATTGCAAAGAAGCTTGGATTCACTCAATATAAAAAGTGTAGACTCTCCTTGGTGCTAGCTGATAGATCAGTAAAGTACCATGTTGGTATCCTAGAAGATCTCCCCTTGATGGTTGGTAACTGTGAGATCCCTACTGATTTTGTTGTGTTAGAGATGGGAGAGGAAGCAACAAATCCTTTAATTTTAGGGAGACCATTCTTAGCTACTGCTGGAGCTATTGTGAATGTGAGAGAAGGGAAGATTGATCTCCATCTTGGCAAAGGAAACACCTTACACTTTGACATCAAGGATGTTATGAAGAGACCAACCATACAAGGTCAGATGTTTTACATTGATGAGATGGATGCTCTAGCTGATGAGTTCCTTGAAGAATTAGCACTTGAGGACTCTCTTCAACATGCTCTAACAGTTGATAGAGAGACTCAAATGATTGGGTACAATGTAAGCAATGAGCTGGTAAAGAGGTTGGATTCTCACAAGGAGATGAAAGTGGAAGGAGAGTTTATGGAGTTGCCTCAAGTAGTTCTCAAGTTGCTTCAGCTGGTCTACAAGAGAACCTCCTAGAAGCTGATTGGAGTGAGCTTAAAGCACCAAAGTGGAGCTTAAACCTCTTCCCCATGGTGTAAGGTATGCCTTTCTTGGCTCTAATAACACTTACCATGTCATTGTGAGTAGCCTACTCAATGAAAATGAATTGTCTAAACTTTTAATTGAACTTAAAAAATATAGAAAAGCAATTGGCTACTCACTTGAAGATATCAAAGGGATATCACCTTCTTTGTGCATGCATATGATACATCTTGATGATGAATCAATGACTTCTATAGAACATCAAAGAAGGTTGAATCCCAACTTGAAAGATGTTGTAAAGAAAGATATTCTAAAACTCTTAGATGCTGGAGTTATATACCCAATCTCTGATAGTAAATGGGTATCTCCTGTGCATGTTGTCCCAAAGAAATGTGGTATCACTGTCATAAAAAATGATAAGGATGAATTAATACCAACTAGAACCATAACAAGCCATAGGATGTGTATTGATTACCGAAAACTTAACTTAGCCTCTAGAAAAGATCATTTTCCATTACCTTTCATTGATCAAATGCTAGAGAGGCTTGCAAATCATCCTTATTATTTCTTTCTTGACGGGTACTCGGGATTCTTCCAAATCCCCATACATCCAAATGATCAAGAGAAGACAACTTTCACAAGCCCTTATGGTACCTTTGCTTATCGAAGGATGCCATTCGGGTTGTGTAATGCTCCAACTACCTTTCAAAGGTGCATGATGTCAATCTTCTCTGACTTAATTGAGGATGTGGTGGAGGTATTTATGGATGATTTCTCGGTGTACGGATCTTCTTTCTCTGCTTGTTTGTCTAATCTATGCAGGGTCTTACATCGATGTCAAGATACAAACCTCGTTCTTAACTGGGAGAAGTGTCATTTCATAGTGAATGAAGGGATTGTATTGGGGCACAAGATCTCAGAGAAGGGTATTGAGGTAGACAAGGCCAAGATTGATGTGATGGTTGGGTTGGCTCCACCAAAGACAGTCAAGGACATTAGGAGTTTCCTTGGTCATGTTGGGTTCTATAGAGGTTCATCAAGGACTTCTCTAAGATTGCTAGACCTCTAACCAAGTTGCTGTGCAAGGAAGCTACCTTTAGCTTTGATGAAGAGTGTCTTAAAGCCTTTAAGAAGCTGAAGAGTGAGCTCATTAGTGCTCCCATTGTTCAACCACCAGATTGGGACCTTCCTTTTGAGATCATGTGTGATACTAGTGACTATGCTGTAGGAGCTGTTTTGGATCAAAAGAAAGACAAGAAGACTCATGTGATATACTATGCTAGTAGGACTCTAGATGATGCTCAAATAAAGTATGCTACAACTGAAAAGGAGCTTCTTGCCATAGTATTTGCCTTTGAGAAGTTCAGAAGCTACTTGGTTGGGTCTAAGGTCATTGTCTACACTGATCATGCTGCATTGAGACATCTTTTGGCCAAGAAGGATGCAAAGCCAAGACTGTTGAGATGGATCTTGCTACTGCAGGAGTTTGATCTAGAGATCAAAGATAAACCAGGAGTTGAGAATGGAGTAGCTGACCATCTATCCAGGATGAGAGTGGAGTGTGGTATTCCCATTGATGAAGGTCTTCCAGAGGAACAAATTATGGCCATTAGAGGAGTTGTGAGACTTTGTGAAACTGGAAAGAAGATTGAAGAGGTCAAGAAAATCAAAGATAAAGAGCCTTGGTATACTGATTTAGTGAACTACTTAGCCACCGGAAAAGAACCATTAAACCTTGAAGGATATGCTAAGAAGAAATTCTACAAGGATGTGAAGAGGTACTATTGGGATGAGCCTTATCTCTACATTCTTTGCAAAGATCAGCTTTATAGGAGAGTAGTGGCTGAAGTGGATATAGATGGGATCCTTACACAATGTCATGGGGCATCTTATGGAGGTCACTTTGCTACCTTCAAGACTGTTGCAAAGGTTTTACAAGCTGGGTTTTGGTGGCCACACATGTTCAAGGATACACAAGACTTCATCTCAAGGTGTGACTCATGCCAAAGAAGAGGAAACATCACCAAGAGGAATGAGATGCCTCAAAATCCTATCCTAGAGGTTGAAGTGTTTGATGTGTGGGGCATTGATTTCATGGGACCTTTCCCATCATCCTTTGGCAACCTTTGGAAACAAATATATCTTTGTGGCTGTGGATTATGTCTCAAAATGGGTGGAAGCTGTAGCAAGTCCTACAAATGATGCTAAAGTGGTACTCAAGATGTTCAAGAGTGTGATCTTTCCAAGGTTTGGGGAGCCAAGAGTTGTTATAAGTGATGGAGGTTCTCACTTCATCAACAAGCTATTTGAGAGCCTACTTAAGAGGAATGGTGTTAAGCACAAGGTAGCAACTCCTTACCATCCCCCAACAAGTGGACAAGTTGAAGTTTAAAATAGAGAAATCAAGAGCATCTTGGAGAAGATTGTAGGAACTACAAGGAAGGATTGGTCTAGCAAGCTTGATGATGCTCTTTGGGCTTATAGGACTACTTATAAGACACCCTTGGGAACCACTCATTTCCATCTTGTGTATGGTAAAGCCTGCCACCTACCTGTTGAGCTGGAGTACAAGGCTTTATTGACTGTTAAGCTACTAAACTTTGACATCAAGAGTGCCAAAGAGAAGAGACTTTTTCAACTCCATGAGCTTGATGAGATTAGGATGGATGCTTATGAGAATTCAAGGATATACAAGGAGAAGACTAAGGCTTTTCATGACAAGAATATCCTGAAGAGAGAGTTCAATGCTGGAGATCAAGTCCTTCTATACAACTCTAGGCTGAAGTTGTTTCCGGGAAGGCTTAAGTCAAGATGGTATGGTTCTTTCAGGACATCGTCACGATCGCACGATCATCTTTTTTTCTTGTCGGTTTTCTTTTGTATCAAGGGTGAGTAATGGGCTTGCGGACTTAAATGCAAAAACTTGTTTGCATTTTGGCCCAACCCAATACCACCACTAAACCCTTTATTTATCTATGAAGTTATTCTGATGCCCAAAATAAAAAAACTCTATACAATATCTCATGGTTATTGTGTTTCAAAAAACAAGAGTTATTTTCATCCTAAGGCAGTTTTAATTACAAGATAAGGCAGTTATTGCTCCTAAGGTAGTTTTTTACAACTACAAATCAATTACGTTTACTCTTCTAACTAAATCGACCCCATAATTTTCAATCTCATTTTTCTTCTCTCTTTAACAGAGAAATAATTATAATGACAAAAAAAATTTAAAAGAAAATCTAGAAACAATAATCTTAATGGTAAAAGAATAAAAAAATGAAAAAGTTGATAGATCTTCACTTGAACAAGATGTTGAAGAACAACATGAGAAATTCTGAGAAATTGAAAAAAAAA
Organism: Eruca vesicaria subsp. sativa; assembly: GCA_932364175.1. NCBI lineage: Eukaryota > Viridiplantae > Streptophyta > Magnoliopsida > Brassicales > Brassicaceae > Eruca > Eruca vesicaria. Next base: position 79,411 of record CAKOAT010108154.1, on the reverse strand, counting down.
TCTGGAAAACAAAATAAAGAACACGATCTCAAACAACAATTGCCAAATTTGGAAGACAAAATGAAGAACACGATCTCAAGCTCGTGGTGATTAATGCTCGAATTCCCACTATGGTGGCGGTTTTTCATTTGCACAATGAAGCTCAAACAACAATGGCTAAATCTCACAGAAAACTCACATTTTTTTACAAATCTGAAGATGAAAATTTATTTATAAATGATAAAGTTACAATCTTGAAGTGTAACCTACAATTAAAATGTAAAAAAAAAAAAGAAGATTATGAGAAAGAAATCAATGACGGCCACACAAATAGTTGCAGAAAACCCTAAAAATCTGGGAAAGACGAAGATATATTTATTAAAATGCCACTCACTAAAAGTTAAAAATGTGTACACTTTCAACATACACGTGTACACGAGATAACCTGTCCATGTATCTTAATGTTAGTGTACATGAGTATATTGGGTGACCACAGGAATTTGTACATAATGTAGATGATGAGGATGTGTACATAAGTTGTGTAAGTAGTTTTGTAGTTGTACATGAGTAAAATGAACAACCTTCATACGTTTTAATGTCAAAATACATCTACATGTACAATGATTTATATGTACACAAAATTTGTACAATAATACATAAACGTTATACATTGTTTCTCCAACAAAAGGAAATGTATATTCTGCCCATTCTGATTTTTTTTAGTTCTTGAATCAAAACAAAGCATTGATGCTCACAAATCCATCTTCAAAGGAAGTTATGATATCTAATGATTTTGCAGAAAACCCTAAAAATCTGGGAAAGACGACGATATATTTACTAAATTGCCACTCACTAAAAAGTTAATAATGTGTACATTTTTGATATCTTGGTTCACTTTCGACGTACATGTGTACACGGGATAACCTGTTCATGTATCTTAATGTTAGTGTACACGAGTATATTGGGTGACCATAGGGATGTGTACATAATTCATATGATGTGGATGTGTACATAAGTTGTGTATGTACTTTTGTTCGTGTACACGAGTAAAAAGAACAACCTTCCTACATTTTAATGTCAAAATACATCTACATGTACAATGATTTACATGTACACAAAATTTGTACAATAATACATAAACGCTATACATTGTTTCTCCAACAAGGGAAATGTATCTTCTGTCCACTCTAATTTTTTCTGGTTCTTGAATCAAAATAAAGCATTGATGCTCACAAATCCATCTACAAAGGAAGTTATGATATCTAATGATTTTATAAAAAATCACATGTACATTAGTTCAAAGTTGGCAATTGTTGTTATCAAGCTTCTCACAAGTGGTGAATGTGACAATGAAAAGCACGACAGTGACAACGGTTTTGAAGCAAGAGTAGAGTAAGCAGACGCGAGAAAATGTAAACGTCATCGTTGAAGCTTTAAACGATCACATTATTAACGTCATATACATCACGATTATATAATCTTCATAAATATGTCTTGACATATCTTAAAAGATAGATTAAATATTGAAGATACTAATTAAATACATGTTTTTTAAATAAAAAAATTCTAGAACAATATAGTTCATTTACATGAAAAGGTAGAAAACTCAGAAAAAATGAAAAAAAAATATATGGAACCCACTTTATTTGTCTTGTTTATTAGGAAGAGTAGTTAGTAAACGAGTAGTTAGAAAATAGAACTTTTTTTTTTAACACTTGAACATGGAGAAATAATCGTTGTGATACAAAGCAGAAGACAAGAAATTAAATAAGATGTCAATAGACACCGCACAAACAAGGAGAAAAGGAAAAAATTCTCACCAACTCACATTATTATCGAGCTTCCAAGGTGAGTAAATGTTGAAGCCAAGCCGGTGCATCTCGGGCGATGTATGATTGGAGTACTATCTCGGGTGACACTAACAGCAATTGCGGATGCAACTTCATTTCTTTCCGGAAGTGCGTGATCGAGGCTCCAAAACTCTATCCTTACAAGAAGAAAGGATATATCGTGTCGGAAATGATTGAAGTTCGGGTGATCTTAACAGAACTAGAAGAGGAAATTGTTAGGATAAATTACCTTAACAGAAGAAAGTGTCTTTTCTTTATATAAAAAACACAAAACTTGTCTTAGAGTGTAATTGTTTCAATAAAACAATATCTCATAAATATAAAAATATGGGAAAACATTATTATATTTTAAAGCGATCTTGTTCGATCCATCTTTGATCCCCAAAGTTTTCATTTTTAATATATTAGTTGGAGAATATTAAAACCAGTGATTTTCTGGGGCTTTGATTGGATTAAGACACGATCGCAGAAAGTAGAATCAGTCGTGGAAGAAGGGAAGGGATATTCGAAACCCTAATTTCGATCGTATCCCCCATCTTCTACGAAAGACATCGATTGAATCCAAAACGAAAACGATAGTTTGAAATCAAAGTTTCAATTTTTTCTTCTTCTTCTTCTGGGTTTCGACCTGATGGGTTTCTTGAAGAAGTTAACGGGGATTTTCGGGTTCGGGCACAACGATGCTGGGCACGGAGTTGCTGCGAGAGATGAAGAGGGTGACGTCGGAGATAACTCTAGAACAGTCTCTGAGGACGGAGATAGACGCCGGGAGGATAATCAGCCAAGGTTCCGTGAAACCGGACTTCCGAGGAGAGGTTTTGGAGTTCCAGTTCAAGTTGCCGTTGAACGGTCTAATCCTGGTCCTATTCTTCAGCCTTGTCCTGCTTCTGACGGTGGAGTTCAGGTTTGTCTTTCTCTTATGTTTGTGATTTTAAATGTGTAGAAGTCTAGGGACTAAAGTAATTAATGAGAATTTGATTCTGATCTTGTAATGTGGTACTACAGTTTTGTGCTTGTCTTGTTGAAGGATCGTTAATCCTTTTGTTTGGTTCTGAACTTCTGGTAATGTTATGTTAGTTGGTAAATTGGTCTTCTGAGTTTGTGAAAACTTATAAGCTGTTTTGTGTTTTCACTCATTTTCTAAGCTTAGCATTGATGAACAGTTGAAGATAGAGTATTTTTTCAAAGTTTAACATTAATGAACATAGAATCTTTGTCCTACGCAGTCCTTGCTTTGTTTTTCGTTAGTAGTATGGCTCAGATTTGGCTGTGATATGGTCTTGTTTCACAAACAATTGTTTATATTCCGCTTAAAGATTTTATTGTGTTAGGTGTCTTCATTATATTTAGTTCATTGTATCTTAAATTCTCTGTTCATTCATCTTTATATATCGAACTAAAGAGTAGCACTGAAAGATTATGACAGGACACGATATATGTTTTAGCTTGATTAGTTGCGGTTAAAGCAAGTAGTTTTAGTTCCACTCTACTACAAAACCTGTAATTTGGAAAGCATGATGGATCTCATGGTTTAATGGTTTGGTATTCATCATCAGTCATGAGGCTATTATAGAGTTTAGGAATCTTAATTGGTTCTGTTGTTGGGGAAGACAATAATCTACTACTTTAGAAGCTAGTGGAGTTGATTCATCCGAAGACAACAATGTATTTTTTTTTTATGATCAAGTTCTTCTTGATGGCAATAAGCTAACATCTCACATAGTTATTGACTCAACTTAGTTTTACCATCAGGGACTACGATGGTACTCAATGCAGCTAAGGATTGATGAAGATGGAGATGTTGCAGATGAGTTCTTAGAAGATCATAACTGTAAGACTTTGCCAAGAAAATGCAAAACAAAAGCTGCAAAAGTGAGAGGTTTAGTGATATCTTCTGATGGGAAACTTCAGCCATTAATGCATTGAACAACGAACACCAAGGAGAAATATTTACTGATTAGTGTGATTGAATCAGAGAAAGGTTAGAATCTGTGTTTCATTTAGCCATTCAATCTCAATATAAAATCGATTAGATTCTGGTTGTTGATACTGGAGAACTTGAAATGTTTTGTAACTGTGAATTTTGTTTTTGAAAATAGACAAGTGAATCTCTTTGGGGCTGTGTGAAAACGTGTGAGCAATTGTTGGAGGTGTGTAGCACGACAAGTTGTATACAGGACCTCTGATTTAGCTTGAAAGATTATGTTTTTACTAGTTTAAATTCTCACTGTGACTGAGTTATATACTCGATGGTTAATGTTAGTAAAGGAGTTAATAAGAAGTTTAAGAAACAAATATCATTGAGATTCTGATTAGTTGTTCGTAATTGCTCATCAATAATTGCATCTAACCAGTAGTACATAAGGCACCATTATCCCTGAAACTCTAAAAACTACTCCTCCGTTTCATTTTAATTGTCATTCTAGGTTTTTACACACATATTAAGGAAACATTTAATTTTACATATTTTCAAAATAAAAACACAATTACCTATACACCTAACAACATTTCAACCAATTGAAAAATATAATATCATATAAAATTAATAAATTTTGCCTCGGAACTCTAAAACGACACTTATTTCCACCTTTTAGGTCCGTTACGGATCACTAGTATATTAAAAATTTTAAATATCTTGTATATGTCCACCTCTACTTCGAACTGATTATCTTAAAGACTCTTTTTATTTAGGTGAGTACTATTTAGGTAGAGACCATTATTATCATCCATAAGAACACTATTAGTGTCTCTCATGTATATAAAAATGATATTGACTTTATTCTGTAACTAAATTTTAACACATAAGAATAGATCAAATGGAATGAATATGTCACAGCAATTTTTACATTCTGTTTTGAGTTTTTTTTTCATAAAAAATATTTCTTGCTAAATTTTTACATTTTCTCTCTCTTCTATTTATTTGATTTGTCTTATTATTTAATTAAGAAGAGACTCATCAAGATTTAACAAGTTTCGAATGTAATTTGATTAGTTGATTATTTTCATAATTGTAACTGGAAACTATAATAATAAAAACTTTATGCAGTATAATTTTGTTTGCCTTGTGAAAGTCATGTTTAAGTAATTCATATCTATTGATTTTTTTGGTGTTAAAATTCTTCTTCTTTTTTTTTAAATCTGTAAAATACCATAAGTTGGTTACCACTTTTTAAAAATACATGCAATCAAAATATTTTAATTTTTTAGATTTACAATTTAGTGATTATTGTTTAAAATTTAGCATGACGGGGTAGGAGTAAGTTTATAAATTTTTATAAATGATTAATAAACATTTATAAATGAGTTAAGCGAGTTAGTTTATTTTTTCATCACAAATTCATGAAAAGGATCATCCATTAAACATAAATTTGAAAATAATATTAAATTTGTGGTAAAATTAGAATTCTAAAAAAAAATAACTATCGGAATTTGCAAATCTAAAACAACTAGACATCTTTTGGTCCACTCAAATGCTTATGGACCAATTTAAGGTATTCTCTCAACGCTTATAAATACTTCATATTAAATAGATTCACGTATATAATAATGCAGTATTGAAGCGAAAACAAAATATCGGAAATCTATAAGCTTTTGGTGGTTTCTTAGATATTTGTAGCAAGTTTTGTTTTGTTTTGTTTTGTTTTGAAAAAGGGCTTTATTTGTAGCAAGTTGCGCTGCTTCACATTTGCCAGTCTTACATAATTTCATTTTGAAACGACAAATTATATAGCATGTTACATGGTCCCCCTTTTGTTAAGTGAAGCAATGATTCCAACACTAGAATGTTTCAAAATCCACTTATAATGGACTGGTTCTAGATATAAAAAATAAATCTAAATCACATAATTTTACATAGACTTTAAAATAGTTAAATTCTAATTTAACCTAAAAGCATCTAAAAACTTATTAACAGTCAAATCCCTTCACATTACAAACTGCATACACCCCTTATTTCTATTATTTTAATGAAACTTCGCTTCAAATATTATGAACTTCACCAATAAATATTAGAATAGCAGAATACTCAAAAGATTGAATATCAAAATGTTATATTTAGTAGTTGGCTTCTGCATAAACATTATTAAAAAAAAACTAAAATATTCGACTTTTTCTACATATATTTTTAGTGATTTTGTATAGAAAAATTTGAAAACATATAATTCGATGGCAATTTTGTATGAAATGTTATGTTTTCACAATATAAATCATCCAAGGCCTATATATAGTGGTCCAGTGGACGATTAGTTTTATTTTTTAATTTTCTTAAAACTGTTTTACAAATTAGAAGTAGCTAGTATGGCATGATTATAGAAAATGGTGAAAATATTTTTTTTAAACATAAATTAGTAGCGATAAGAGAAGCATAATTGTTGAATAATAAGGATAATGATAAAAATAAAAATAGCACGGTTTTCAGTATTAGCTAATTTTGTAGTTTTTATAATTGTTCAATATTAAAACGGTATTCGTCAATAATATGTAAAATTCTAATTAAAATAGAAGTTTATATCTAAAATATAAATTAATTTGTTTGCCTTTGTATTGATAGTATGTGAAACGAATGACATAGAAAAAAACAAGCATTTCTTTACTAATTTTTTGTTCAACGAAGCACTTTTATTATTTTATAACACTGTTAAAGAGTTCAAGATGATACAAAAAGAAAAAAGAGTAAAAAAAAGATAAAAGAAATAAGATGAGATGTCATTAGACACCAAACAAAATTGGAAGGGATCTCATCAAATCTTTTTATTGCTGATCCTCCATAGTGAGTAAGTGATGTAGTCACACCAGAGCATTTTGGACGATGTACGACTGGTGACGTAGATCACGAGTGACACTTAAAGCAATTGCCGCTGCAGCTTCATTGCGTTTAGAAAGAGCGTGATCCAAACTACATGAATCTATCCTTGCCAGAAGAAAAGAGATATTGTGGCGAATATGGCTGTGGCTATGGTGTTCGTCAGGCTTTGTGAGTACGTCGCTCTCCGACGAAGTCTCAAAAATAATATTTGAGAAATGTAAATTATGCAAACATTCAACCGCCCAAAAAAGAGCCCACAAGTCTGCCTCTATTTTTGTGCGCATACAGAAATAGGCTTAATGGCTATGCATGATTATACACTTATTTTCATCATGTAAAAACCATGAAACACCATTAAGATGATTTTAATTTACCCATGAGGATCCAATATTACATTTGAGGAAACCATTGGACGGTTTCTTCCATCGAACCATTTCCGTATCTACATCACCCACTCCATCAAACCATGTGGATTCTTTTTCATAGGCTTTCTTAGCAATAAACGAAGACTCAATAACCTTGGTTTCAAAAACAAAAGCATTCCTAACTTTCCAAATTTTCCACAGCAACCATGGAAAAATTCTTGTATGTATATCCGTAGATGAGCTCTTAGCAATCTTGATCAGGTGCACAAAATTTAAAAATGTAGAATGCCAAGAGAAACCTCCTAAGGGTACTAGAAAGTTAGATTGCTCCCATGTGACACGTGTTTTAACACATGTAAAAAAACATGACATATACTCTCAGCACCATTACCACAAACAGAGCATGTTGGGTCTATCGGAATACCCCGAGTAGTCAAACGTTGCTTAACAGCTAACACACCAGATAGAGCACGCCACATAAATGTTTTAGTTTTGGTGGAGCTTTGGTCTTCCACAAGTCTCTCCACAATTGTTCAATAGGAGTGAGAGAGTGTCCTTGAGGGTGATCAAAATCAACCAAAGCCTCTAACAACTTATATCCACCCCGGGTCGAATATGATCCACTTGGTGTGAAACCCCATCTGATCGAATCTTCAAGTACCAGTGATGGTTTCAGAAGTAATATCCTTTGAACATCAAGTGGAGTAAAAGTCTGATATAACAAATCAATATCCCATTGATTCGATCCCTGCATGAGTAAGTCTGAAGCTTTTAGCGCTAAATTTATGGAGCTATTCTCACGGTACATTGGAGGCCGAGGAACGGTGTCAATAATCTAGTTTTCAGCCCAAACATTAGTATAAGCCTCATTGCCAATATGTCGATACAAGCCCTTTTTGAGTAATTATCTACCATGCATGATACTCCTCCATGCATACGACGGACGTGTCCCCATTCCACACTCAAGAAAATTTCCATCTTTGAAGTATTTGCCTTTAAGAATTCGAGAAACCAGAGAATCAGGATTATTCCAAATTTGCCAAGCTTGTTTCCCGAGTAAAGCCTGATTGAAACGACCAATGCCATGAAACCCAAGACCCTCCTGTTCTTTGGGTTTACACAAATTTTCCCAAGAAATCTATGGGATCTTTCTCTTTTTATCCCCACTACTCCACCAAAACTGTATAATCGCACTCGTAATTCGTTCACAAAGACCTTTTTAAATGGGAGAGCTAAAGCAACCAATTTTATTAAAACTTCCTTGGCCCTCATCGACAAAGTTTTAGAGTACCACCCCGTGACCTTCTTTCTAATTTTTCTTTGATAATTTTTAATAGATCTTTTTTTGAACCTTGAAAACACTTAGGGAGGCCAAGTTATGAATCTTCACCACCTTCCTTCTTTATACCCAAAACTCTTTTATAGCCTGTTTGGTCTCATTGGCTATTTTTTTTCCAAGAATGATGGAAGATCACACAAGAACAAGTTATCATCAGCAAATAGCAAATGGTGAACAGGATGGCTGCCCGTAGCTAACTTTATACCATGTAATTTTCCTTGTGCTTCAGCTCTGTTTAAGACATGAACTAAAGCTTCGGCACATAAAATGAAAAGAAAAGGAGATAAAGGATTCGCCCTGACGTATTCCTCTTTCCGTTTTAATAAACCCATGAGAGTGTCCATTATGACATTTACGATCAAATCCCATTTTTTTCTAGTAAAACTTCAAGGAAGTTCCATTCTACCCGATCGTAGACTTTTGACATATCTTTCTTAATAGCCATACATTCTTTCCAATTTTATCATTAGTTCGCAGTGCATGTACCAGTTCATGCGCTATAGTGACATTGTCTGTAATTAACCTGCCTCCAACAAAAGCCCCTTGAGTCTTTGATATTATATTAGGCATAACCATCTTCATACGATCACATAGAATACGAGAAATGATTTTGTATTGTACACTGAAAAGACTAATGGGATGCATATCCTTCATCTTCTTAGGATGTAAAATTTTTGGTAACAGAAATAACTGTGTAAATATATCAAAAATGTCGGTCAATTTTCCGGTAGAAAAAGCGTTTCCTTGGAAGGTTAGACCATAAATTAACCAAATGGCAGAAAAAACATCGTTATTATGTCTATAATGATATATCACACATCAAGAGTTTCAAATATCAAATCTATAAATCAATGAATTGGTTTAGGGATTACAATCCAAGATAATTTAACAGGATTAAAAATCACTTGTTCAATTTGGTGATATAAATAACAAATCAATTATTCATAAGTTCAGGATCGGCTTTGAGATCTTCGACACCGTAGGTAGTTTCGTAAAAATTTGAGTCAAATTTTTTTTTTTCACAGATTTAGGATTTTCATCTACAAATTTAAGGATCTATGTCAATTTTTTTCGATAATTTTGAGACCATGGACAAAGATTTCATCAAACTTAGTCCATGACTGATTCTACAGAAATCTTTCAACATATATTTCAAATTGAGATATTTTTTTTTTTACTTTTTTTTTTTTTACTTTTTTTGCCTTCCGTTCCTTGTTCTCTTCTAAGTTGACATGCATGATGTTTCTGAATTTCTAGGTGCTATTGGATCATAGGGAGAATTTGTTTTTATTAGTGAAAATTATAACGAAATTCATGATCAAGTAGCATAGGTTTCATATATATGTACCTACATGATATTAAAATCTCTTTGGTTGTAAGTATTAGGGACAAAGGTTCTACATCGATAGTTGGAAGATATTATAAGTAGTATATAATAGATAGGTTATTCCAGTTATCACCAATTGGTTTTATGTTGGAAGCTCATCTAGTTTAACATGGTATCAGAGTAAAGATGACAAGAAACTAAAGACGTAAACAAGAAGAGAACTTTGTGTTCTTATTCACTTCTCTACTTGACGGCATGTCTCACTCTTTATATCAATATATACAACTCTCAAAATTAGGTTAACCTCAGCCCACTAACGCACAGCTGTCCAAACACTTAAACCTATTCCATGGGGTCACACAGTGAGCTGGCATGCTCGTACCATGCTCACGCAAGAGCTGCTTGTTTCCTTGTTTCTCAGAAGACGACAAGATGACGTTCTTGGGCTGACTTATGGCAACAGTTTTCTCTTTCTCTTCTATTTGGGCTTTAGTCGAAGGCCCAATATCAGTGTGTTCTATACTCCCCCTCAAACTTTGCGTGTACGGCACGGAAACGCCAAGTTAGCTTCTCCACTTGAAAAACGAATCCTGAGAAAGAGATTTGGTAAACACATCATCAATTTACATTGTCGCTGGGATGTGTTTGACCTCGAGTTCCTTCAGTGCCACCCTTTCTTGCACATAATGATAGTATATGTCGAAATGTTTGGTTTGTTTGTGGAACATCGGATTGGCTGTGAGACACAAAGCCGACAAGTTGTCACACAAGAGCAGATGAGTAATCTTTTTTTTATTTTTGAAACACGAGTAATCTTCTGTTGAGTAATCTTCTGTTGCAAACCCATTACATTCAGAAGATTTTTCAGCTACACTATCTCTAATGTTGCTGCAGACATTGTTCTATATTCCACCTTAGTAGAAGACTTCGAGACAATGTCATGACGTTTTGATGTGGTATGAGATAACATTCAAGCCTAACATAGTGCAGAAGTCACTAGTTGATCTCCGTGTTGCTTTGCATCCTGTCCAATATGAGTCACTGCAACAAATCAGTGTCGAGTTGGTGTGTTCTTTGATGCTGATACCCATCTCATACGTGCCCTTCACATACCTCAATACTCTCTTTAGGAGGCTGTAATCAGAAAAACTTTTTGCTGATGCATTTTCTAAAATATGTAATAGACCGAGAATTGAAGATCTGGTCTCGTTAACGTCAAGTACTGCAGTTTTCCTGCTAAGCTTCTGAAAAAAAGGTCTCGGCAAACAATTCATCATGTCCAGCAAGATTATCTAGCTTCATAGGAAGAGGAGTAGGCATCGATGAACAATCTTTCATACCAGCATTGATGAGAAGATCTTGAGCATACTTTGACTGATTCAAGAACAAACCATCTTCACAACGTTGAACTTGAATGCCTAGAAAGTAGTGGACTGGTCCCATGTCTTTTATACGGAAAACTGAACTTAATTTCTCAAGCAAACTTCCTAATAAGATTTCATTGTTTCCTGTCAAGATCATATCATCGACATAAAGTAGCAGATAAATGACATATGTACCGCGGTGATAGACAAACAATGAGGGATCAGGAAAACTACATTGAAACCAAACTCAAATAGAAAGTTTCTAAATCTATCGAACCATGTTCTAGGTGCCTGCTTTAGGCCATATATAGTTTTCTTTAACTTCCAAACATGGTCTGGTCTTGTATGGTCTTCAAATTCAGGAGGTTGAAGCATATAAACTGATTTTTTTAAATCACCCTGTAGAAAAGCGTTTTTCACATCGAGCTGCTTGATAGACCATTTCTTTGTGACTGCAACATGAAACATAGTTCTTATTGTTGCAGTCCTAACCACTGGACTAAATGTTTCCAAAAAGTCCACTCCTTCTTCTTGCTCATTGCCCCTATCCACCAGACAAGCTCTTAGCTTCAAGACAGTTCCATCTGCATTCAGTTTTGTTTTCTAAATCCAGCCACAATATTTTGTCCTTCTTCTGGGGGAACTAATTCAAACATCCATGTTTCTTCCATGTTGTCGACTTCTAATCTCATTGCACCGGTCCATCCTTGATATTTCAACACCATTTTCTTACTTATAGGTCAAGGGTAACCTGTTTTGACTGACCTCATTGCATACTTGGGATTTGGTTTCATGATTCCAGACTTAGCATGAGTTGTCATAAGATGAGAAACATGTGCTGTTTTCTGAACTGGAGCCTGCAACATTTCATGCATTGTTTCATTGTCGTGATCAGACTGAGAACTAGATGAGTTTGATGTAGTTTCTATTGTTGATTCATTAATCTCTTCATTTTGCACTTCATGATTCTCCAGAAACTGAATTGGTTGCAGTATCACTTCTCTGACCACTGGTGGAAGTAGCTCTTAAGAAGTTATCTCAGTCTCATCTGACAAATCTGGTTGAACTAAATTCACACTTCTCCATGAGTTTAACAAAGTCGTATTTGTATCTTTGTGAAACCGACTGTATATATCTACAAAAGAAAGTGATTTTCATCAAAAAGAACATGTCTTGAGATAAAAAACCTTTCCTGAAGGTGGTTACAAACATCGACATCCCTTGTATTTTTTATTATATCCGAGAAACACACAGACAAGAGATTTTGGATCCAGCTTGTTCATCATATATGGCCTGAGATAAGGATAACACTTGCATCCAAACACTCGCAGAGAAGTATACACAGGTGCTTCTCCATTCAAAACTTCATACGGACTCTTTCTTTCCTTCAACACTGAAGATGATAACAAATTCCCAATAAAATCTGCAGTAAAGAAGACCTTAACCCATAAGTGCTGCGGCACTTTGCTATCAAACATCATGGTGATTCCAAGCTCAGTAAAATGTCTATGTTTTCTATCTGCCAAGCCATTTTGTTGTGGTGTGTGAGGACATGACACCAACTGCTTAATACCATTCGACTGTAAGTGTTGCAAAAATTGTTTGTTGATAAATTCTCCTCCTCCATCACACTGAGACTGAGCAATACGATGTTTGTACTGATTCTCTACCATTGTTTGGAATCGAACAAAGACATAAAATAATTCAGACTTGAGCTTGAGAGGATAAAACCAAGTGTATCTTGAATAATTATCAATGAAAATGACATAGTATCTGAACCCTTGTGAGGAAACCACATGACTAGATCCCCACAAGTCACAGTTAATCCTTTTTAATGGAAGATTAGAGACAGAACCAGAGTCTACAAAGGGGAGCTTTGAGCTTTTTCCTAAATGACAAGCATCACAACACTGACATGTGATTGTCTTATTCATAAGAAGGATAGATAAACTTCTTGAGAGATGCTGAAGAACATCCACATTTGTATGACCCAACCTTCTATGCCACACACCTTCACTTGGAGTTTGTTGACATGTTGAATAGAAAGCTTGAAACTTCATGTCCTTTAGCACATACAGATCTTTAAGTCTTCTGCCTTGAGTGATCACTTTCTTTGTTACCTTGTCCTTATCACACACAGAATCTCAGTCGAAGGTAAACTCATAAGGATAGTCAGAGGTCAACGTGAAAACAGACAGAAGAGAGTTAGTTATACTGGGGCATATCAACACATCATTAATAGGTAAAGTACCTTGAGAGGTCTGAAGATTAACAGAACCAACATGAGTAATTGGAAATTAATCACCATTTCCAACTATCACTTGGTCATTCCCCAAATAAGGTGCAAATGACTGCAGTTGACCACTGTTGTTTGTGATGTGAGCCGATGCTCCTGAATCAGGATACCATTCCTGATTTGAACGCTGATCCTGTTCTGAAACCTTATCGCAGTAAGAGCCGTGTGTATGTTGTATGGAGTCTGAAAGTCTTGATCAAATCTGCTGTAACACTTTGGTGCAGTATGACCATATCTGCCATAGATTTGACACATGGGTCTTGTGTTTGATGTTGATCCAGAATCTCCAGCAAACAGTTGTTGAAAACCTCTGCCTCTTGTTGAGTAGATGTGTTACCACGACCTCTGTATCTTCCGCGATGATTGTAGTTTCACAGCAACGATTGTTATATCCTCTTCCAGCATGAAAGGCCAAGTGTGGATTCACCTTAGGTTGTTGGTTGAACGTCTTCATTTTGTCATCAAAACTACCAACTTGAACACATCGTCCTCAAAACTCATTCCAGAAACATAATCCATGAAGTCTTCTATAACATGGAGATAGCTTCATATCCTTTTCCTATACCACTCAAAGCACCATAAATCTTTTCTTGATTAATTACATGATATCCTATCGAATCCAGTTGGTCACACACATATTTGATCTCTCCTAAATACTCAGTCATAAACTTTTCTCCCTTAGACATACCTTGAAGAATACGCTGCAGATCTAGCTTGCGTGTTACTGAAACCCTATTGTACTTCTTCCCGAGACTGTACCACACTTTTTGGGCTGACTGCAGACCGTAAACTGAATGTAGAGCTTCTTCTGACAATGAACCAAACAACCAAGCCATGACCAACTGGTCTCTGCGAACCCACTTGACAAACTCTGGGTTTGCTTCTTCAACAACAACATCACCATCTGTTCTAGTGACTGTAGGAAGTGGTCTTGGTGTAGATTCTTTAACGTAACCAAGCAATGACTAACTCGACAGGAACAATTCAAATTGAATCTTCTAGAGAAGATAGTTCGAAGATGAGAGCTTCAGAGTAACACACTGAGAGATACTTAATGACGGAGTAGAGATAGTTTATGAAGCCTCTCCCATGGCTCTGATACCATAAAGATGGCAAGAAACTAAAGACGTAAACAAGAAGAAAACTTTGTGTTCTCATTCACTTCTCTATTTGATGACATGCCTCACTCTTTACATCAATATATACAACTATAAAAATTAGGTTAACCTCAGCACACTAACGCACAGCTATCCAAACACTTGAACTTATTCCTTGTGGTCACACAGTGAGCTGGCATGTTCGTACCATGCTCACGCAAGAGCTGCTTGTTTCCTTGTTTCTTAGAAGACGATAAGATGACGTTCTTGGGCTGACTTAAAGCAACGGTGTTCTTCTTCTTTTCTATTTGGACTTTAGTTGAAGGTCCAATATCAGTGTGTTTTATACAGAGTACAATCCAAACAATTCAATCTGATCTATTAATGCTCAAAAAACCATCATCTCGATGAGGTGTATTAGAGACAAAGATTTTACATCAATAGTTGAAAATAATTCTAAATAGTATATAAGATAAATAGGTTAATCCACTTATATGATAAAAGTCCATATTGTTCTCAGTCTAATCTTCGTGGTAGAGAAATGAAAGCATCATTACTGTCCATTCTTTTGCGACAAATTGACGTCCACTAAAATTATTTTCTTGTCGACTGCTTCGTCATCAATTAAACACCGATTTCATCCAAAAAGAAATTGAGAATTTGACTAATGAAGGCACCGTCCAGATCTTCAGTGGATCAAATGAGTTCTCATAATAAGGTATATTGATGTAATACGATCTTCTTACATCTATAAATTGATTAAAACAGTATAGTAATTAAGTATAATATTTTTATACTCCGACTATTATAACACGAAGGTTTTGGATTTAGCTGAAATCTTTACAGATCTGTGTAGAAATTTATAGATCAAAAGACAGATTCCTTTAGGATACAAAAAAATGAGTCACATAGGAAAATTTATGGACAATATAAAAGTAAGGGTGGAAACAGTAAAAATGAAATGCATGAAGGCAATAAGAAATTTAAATAAATGATATATGAACGAGGGAAGAAGATATTGTTTCATTCAACTTTTGTTGTATAGTAGATAACTTCCATAGTTTATTCTTTAGTTAAATTGGTGGATTTAAAATGTGTATAACTAGGTAGCGTACAGTGAAACTTCTATAAATTAATAATGTTAGAACTATACTAAAATTTTATTTTTTATTAAATTAGAGAGATATTAATTTATCGATATATTAATCGAACAAAAAAATCAATTTGGGACTATAAAATTATATTATTTTATAGAAATATTTAGTGTATATTAATTTATTGAGTATTAATTTATAGAGGTTCTATTGTATTTCAATTTTCTGATTATGGGTATATAGGGAAACGGTCTACGTATATTTATGAAAACTATACCGATATTTTGAAAAATATACATTAATTATCATCTAAATAAAAAAGTAATGGGATGACTCTCTCTGCTACTTCACCTACTATTTAACATACACAGAGATGCAGTGCTAGAGTACAACAAACCCAAAAGCTTCGCATTGAAATAGTTTTCACTAGCGTATATAAAAGATTGTATATATCTTTCAGTTTACAACAGACTATAGACGATCAAAGAAAAGAAACGTGGAACAAAAGCATGGGAATTACTACGGAAGATGAAGGTTCTAGAAGGATGAGGAAAAAGAAAGAACATCCCAAGAAGATGAAGACGATTCTAAAGAATCTATGGAATGTGGGAAAAGAAGATACGAGGAGATTGAAACATGCTTTGAAAGTAGGAGTTTCATTAACACTTGTGTCCTTACTGTATCTCATGGAACCTCTCTTCAAAGGTATCGGGAAAAATGCAATTTGGGCAGTCATGACCGTCGTTGTCGTTCTCGAGTTCTCTGCGGGTAATTATATCAACAATAATTTACATTTTGTTTGTTTGTGATCTTATCTCAATGGTACTCATATTTTCACCATGGATGCGGTTCCTCTCTCTCGCCCTCTTTTAATTTATAAGTATATATATATATATATATATATATATATATATATTTTTTTTTTTTCCCTTTCTCTAAAGCAAAGTTGGGAAATTGCCAAGCACAAAAATTATAAGAATTGAGCAATACCACAAAGTATTTTTTACAGATTTTATCTATTTAATTATCTTCCAGCTAAAAATTCTTACTGACTTGCGTTTCAATAGGATCAAAATATCTGGCCATGGTAACTTTTAATATTAGCTAGCATATATAATTGCAGGTGCGACATTACGCAAAGGATTAAATAGAGGCTTAGGGACACTAATAGCAGGATCTCTGGCATATCTTATTGAGTTTGTTGCTATTAATTCCGGTAAAATTTTCGGAGGTATCTTCATTGGCGCTGCTGTATTCATCATCGGTACGTACTCTGTTATACACTTCCACTGGTCATACATTTATATTTTGTTAAACCATTGTGCATGCATATATATATATATATATAAAACATATATTGTTTTTTTTCTGTAGCTGGCTTTTATATTAAATGCAGAAGAAATGTTATATATAACATATACTAGGTATTTTTTGCACCATGTGCAGAAATAAGAGTTTTAAAATTAAACTTTTTTTAAGAATTAATAAAATATTTGTTTACTTTAACTATATGTAAAAATTTAAGATAAAATAATAAAATTTATTTAAATTTATATTTACTAATATATATGTATATATTTAAAATTATATTCTAGGAAAGATTTTTTTATCTTTTTCTTTTAGTTAAAATATGTTAAACCAGATTCTATATAATTAAGACAAAAACATTTAGGTATATAATTATCAAAATAAAAATTGAATAATATTTAGAAAATTTATAGATGTTATAAATAAACTAAAGGTATTAAGATTATAAAATTACATTTTTTAAACCCGCATGAAATTTTGAAATATCTTAATAACAAAAATTATCTAATTATAAAAAAAGAGACTTAAAAAATATTTCAAATTTTTTTAAATATTATAATATTTTTATTTTTAATATTATATTATTTATTGTTATATTAATGATGATTTATTAGTTACTACTATATTTTAAAATTTTACCAAAAATATAATTAATATTAAAATATAAATGTCTAAATCCATGTCATAATTAACTCTAAACCATGTAAATGTTATTAGTAAACATGTCATTATTTTTAGTGAGATTGATTATGATGATGTCACAAGTCAAAATCATTTTGGGATAGTCAGTTTGTGATATATTAAATTTTAACCAAAGGGGTAGCAACGCTGAGACCAATTTTTTTGGAGAAGAGACTACTTGGCAAATATTCTAAACTCCTATGATTAAATAAAAATTAATCGAAATTTAGAATATGGTGACGTTGATTAGATGGCCAAGATCTTATGTCTAACTTATGACAATGCATTAAAATACCATAATTTAAATATATATATATATATATGTGTGTATGTAGAATCAAATTTTAAATTCCTATGTCTAACAGGATCAACGATAACGTACATGAGATTTGTTCCATACGTAAAGAAAAACTACGATTACGGTATGCTGGTATTTCTTTTGACGTTTAATCTAATCACAGTATCGAGTTACAGAATCGATACTGTGATTAAAATCGCACACCAGAGATTATTAACCATTGCTATGGGTATTGGCATTTGCCTTTTCATGAGTCTTTTGGTTTTTCCAATATGGTCTGGCGATGATCTTCACATGTCCACCGTTACTAAGTTCCAAGGCCTCTCACGCTCTATTGAAGGCACTCTTAAATCAAAACACTAAACATGAAAATTAATTGTAATTATACATATTTGTGATTTTTATCCTATACATAGCCTGTGTAAGTAAGTATTTCGAGGAGAAGGAGAAAGACACAGAAGATTCAGATTATGAATCTGATGATGAAGACGTAATCTACAAAGGGTATAAGACTGTTTTGGATTCTAAATCCTCTGATGAAGCACTAGTAAGTCATCTTAAATCAAAAATTTTATTTGAAATCCGACTAAATTCTTGACTGAAATTGCTTAACATTTATTTGTCAACATTAAATTTATAATATTTATTTACAAAAAGTCTAAAAGACTACACTAATATTAAAAAGAAAAAAAATTACATAATAAAATAAATAGAAAATGATTTCTTGTCACAGTTAAAACCTAAGGTCATGATTAATCCCGATCTTTTAATTAGGGTTCCTAAAGCAAATCCATTGATAAGAATCTGGATTTTTATGAATAAATTAGTAGTTAATTAGGTGATTTGAGAGATGTCAAAAAAAAAAAAAAAAAAAAAAAAATT
>CAKOAT010108154.1:38964-60627 GCA_932364175.1 Eruca vesicaria subsp. sativa | reverse complement strand
AAAATGACATAAAAGCATATTAAAAATACAAATACAAATCGTAAACGAGAAAAAACCGATTAGTTGAAATATTGATTTGTTCCAAATTTTTGCCATATATTCTCAACCAAATCAGTTTTCAATTGTTAATGTATTGTTTTATCACGAACTCGATTCCAAATGCTCATCAGTTTGCCGAGATTTGAAGGAATATTCGTAGAATACGTGAAATCCACTTGTGAACTTCGGTTTGATTCCGGTTGTGTGAAAACTGATACATCAAATTGAGTGTTCCCATCTCGTTCGTCTTCTACGATCATATTCTGTAGAATGATACATGCTCTCATTATTTTCCCAATTTTATTTTATACCATAAAAGAGCTAGATTTTTTTACTATGGCAA
The DNA here is from genome assembly GCA_932364175.1 of Eruca vesicaria subsp. sativa. NCBI lineage: Eukaryota > Viridiplantae > Streptophyta > Magnoliopsida > Brassicales > Brassicaceae > Eruca > Eruca vesicaria. Next base: position 60,245 of record CAKOAT010108154.1, on the reverse strand, counting down.
ATCGAGCTTTCAAGACCCCAAAATCACCCTCGACATCTTTATGTACAGCTTCTTGATGTGTACCGAATAAGGATGCTTTCGGACCTTGTGGAAGTGGAATAGATTGGTCAAAAATAACCCATTTTGGATAAATACTATATGTGAGATAGTAAGCCAAATGGTACTTGTGTCCGTTGACAATGTAATTCACTTTTGGAGCTCGACCTTGTAATATATCATCAAAACTGGTGATCGATCAAGAATATTGATATCGTTTAATGTACCTGGAGGTCCGAAAAACGCATGCCATGTCCAGAGATCTTGTGAAGCCACAACCTCTAAAACAATTGTTGGCTTTTCTGATCCATGTGTATATTGACCTTTCCATGTGGTCGGACAATTCTTCCACTCCCAATGCATACAATCAATGCTTCATATCATCCCAGGAAATCCACGTATCTCTCCAATATTGAGTAGTCGTTGAAGATCTTCTGGTGTGCGTCATCTTATATACTCATCTCCAAATAAATTTATAATTCACTGAACAGAATGTTCCAAGCATAAAAGAGCGGTGGTCTCACCAAGTCGGTGGTATTCGTCAACCACATCAGCTGGACAACCATATGCCATCATACGAATTGATGCCTTTGTCTTTTTGTAACGGAGAGTGACTGAACCTTCCAGTAGCATCTCTTCTTTGTTTAAAGTATGAGATTTCAGTGGAGAGTCGATCAACAATACGCATGAACAAGGACTTGTTCATTCAAAAACGGCGTCGAAAAATGTGAGAAGGATATGTTGCATTTTCACTAAAATAATCGTTTCATAACTGCAAGTGCTCTTGTTCTCGCTATCTTTCAATGTAGGCTCGTTTCTTTTTTGACCTTGATGCTTCTTGACGATCATCATTATGAATGAGAAGATTTTCGAATTGTTGATCGAAAATTTGGTCGAATCTTTTATCCCTCATTTTTTTCAATATTATTAGAAGAGGAAGAAACCATTAAGAACATTAAATGTTTTTAGTGAAATGGTAAGAGAACACACAATATTTTGGTGAAATGGTTTGTTGCAAGTCATCACAATATTTTGGGAATTTTTAAGACACACAATACACTCATTGTTGAAAGTTCTTTTTCGTTGCAAGAAACACAATATTTCTGAAAGAGGAAGAGGAAAAAATAAATGGTTTATTGAAACACAATACACTCATTGGCCAGATATTGCATTGCTTATAAAGAAAAATAAATAAGTAGAATTTGCCACATGTTGGCCACACATGTACGTGTTCTTCTTGTCCTCACAAGCTGTAAAGCTTATTTTTCTTCTTGTCCTCTTCAATTTCGTATTGTCTTTTTCTGTCACATGTGGTCTGCCAACATTCACAAGCTGTAAAGCTTCTTTTTCTTCTTGTCCTCTTCTATTTCCTATTGTTTTCTTCCGTCACATGTAGTCTGCTTAAACTGATGAGAAACGTGTAAGCAAAGGCCAAGGAAACGTGAATCATAACACACAATAAGACACACAGAAACATAAACAAATAAACTCAAGTTCAATCAAACTCATAAACGACATGAAACTTCAACTTGATTCAACTTGAACTTTCATTACAACTCATAAAGCCAGACACACAATGTGACATTAAACAGAAATAGACTCAGACATTTAGCTCAAACAGACTCAGACATTACAATGAAACATAAACAAACTCAGCCATTCAACAAACTCAGCCATTAAACAGAAACAAAACCTAACTTGCAAACATGTTATTAATTAGCTTATTCTTCAAAGAAATTTCAATCTCAGTAAGTGGCTCTATCTTTCCAATGAGGCTATCAAGCAGTTTTTGCTTGTTATGCTTCTCCTTGATAAGATAGTCCTTTTGTCTTATCCCTCACATCATCTAAAAATCCACTAGCGGCTTCCTACCTCCTCCACACTCGTTGCCTTGCTCACAGAGTGGATTGGTCATCAATATTTCTTCTTTTAGTCTTCAAAATTTATTTAGTATAGGAAATTCCACACCATTTCTTATCATGGCGAAGCTCTAAGCATGCATGCTCAAGTGTGAACTTCACCTTGTAATCATTTAATAAAATCGCATGTGCCAGTTTCATAACATCATCCTCTCTTTGGCCACTAGATTTCTCTTTAACCGTAGATTCATAGCAACCTACAAACTTTCACACACCCTCATTAATCTTCCCCCACCTTTGTTTATAATGACTTGGCTCTCTCTTTGAAAAACCGTCAAGCTTTGGACTTGATGCAGAATAAGAAACAATTATCTTCCAAAATGCTATGCCCTTTTGCTCATTACCAACTACATGATCTTTGGAGGTGTTCAACCAAGCACTGATGAGGACAAGATCTACTGTTGGTGACACTTACGCCTTTCTTTAGGTCAGTAATAGTGTATGCATCTTCGGCACATTTGCTACAGAAGACAGAGATATCAGAGGCTCCAAGTTCATCTACACTAGTTGAACCACTCACATACTGATGAGGGTTTGACTGTTTAGAAGGTTTATAAAGCCTGATGTATGTCCATACAAATCCATACTGGTTTTAAAGCTAGAAGGAAATATCAATGAGAAGGAATGTGCAAAGGAGGAAGGGCGAGTTCATCATATTTAAAGAGAGAGTTTTTGGTTTTTGAGTTTATGTCTAGCCAATAAACAATTAATGTAAAGTATACCTACCTAATCACTGTCTAACAGAGAACAATACATGAAGCAATGGCTCAAACACAATTTATGTCAAACCAATAAACAGCTAATGTAAAACACACCTACCTAATCATTGTCTAACTCTAACTCGGCTTAAGCAAAACCATTAACTAAAACCCAGACACAAAAGGAGAATGAGAAGGAGATATGAAACAACCAAGAAAGTAAATGTATATACCTAATTATAAAACAACAAAATACATGATCCTAAAGTCCATTTAATTCCAACCTAAACAATGTCTAACACGCATTAAAGAATTGTCTACTTACCTCTGAGTTTAAAGAGATGCTTTGACATGTTTGATCCGCTTTGATGAAGTTTGATCCGTATCTTTCTGGTGCTTGCAACACCTTTTTCCATTTCAATGTTATGTGTCTTGTCCTTTAGTGTTTCCCATGCAGCTAAACCATCCTAAACTGCTACAACTGTTTTTCAAATTAAAACTCAAGACTCTAGTTTAATTACAACACACTTCTTACTTCAAAATAAGACAAAATAACAAAGGAATTCAATTGACGGGAACAAAAATATAAAAGAAACTGAACCTTCATGGTAATTGCATGGACGAGTCTGGAGGACAACATCGACGAAGAAAGAAACGAATCAAACGTCTTCTCCGTTGGAGATTTCGACAGAACCTACAAGGGAACGAGAGACCCGACGAAATCGAACAAGAGAGAGTCATAATCGACGACGAACAAATAGATCAAATATTATCTCCGTTGGAGATTTTGGAATCGACGGAGATGGGATTTCGGTGACATCAAAGATGAGAGACACCAACCGACTACGAAAGAGAAAGACATGACTTTTTTCCCCTTTCGTGTAAAAGGAACAACCCAATACGCTGCTGCCACGTATGGGGTTTTTACCGTCTCTAAACTCTCTTAATTAAGCACCGGTTCTGTGAAATAAACCAATTTTTGATTTAATATTTTCTCTTTATTCCTTTAGAACCCCTTCTTAAACCCATTGATGGAGGTGGTTATAGCTTCGGCTAATAGACGGTTTTTAGCTTTTTTTAGTTAAAAAATTAAAGACTGTCTCTTAAATAAGAGATATAAGAAACTTTTCATAGCCGAAAAAGTGTAAAAAAAAATCAAATCATGAGTTAAGAGTCTCAAATAAGATATTTAATCATGCTCTAACGCACTAACTTATAATGGTCTCGTTACTCAAGTAGTTTGGAATTCGCCTTGTAAATTTCAAGTTTTGAAATATTCTTGCTTTTTAATTATGATTTTTACTATTCTAATTTGAAATATTGATTTAGATACTACCAATGTACATGTTTTATAACACTAACTCGTGATGATGGTCTAGTAGTTGATTATACTAAGGGGTTACAATTGTGAGTTCTCTCTCTATGATTTTAACCATAAGTAACCATTTTCAATGTCCTAAGCGGCTATTCCGCATACTTTGGGATTAGTATAGGAAAGTGTTATAAAACATATACATGGTTGTTAAAAAGTGTTTAAACTCAAAAATATGGCGAACCTTCCAATATTAAGAAACTAGGTTAAGATTGCACGGAATGAGAATTAAATACAAATATTTTACGTATAATTTTTTATTTCTGTTTTAATATATTATAAAATAATATATATATTTATATATATATATATATATATATTGAATAAATAAGAAATTAGTTAAATTAGCGTGAACACAAAAAAAAAATCACACTTGTTTGTTTACAGTCACTTTATATAAGTAAAACTAAAGAATAAATGATATTAATATATAGATATAGTCTATTTTTAATTTGGTAATCTATTAAATAAAGCTTCCTTCTCATATAGATTTATGATCAACAGTTATATGATCATCTATATATATTTTTATAACAAATTTTTAAACAATTCATACGTTTAATATTTATAGTAATTCATTATCGTTTTTGAAAGATCAATTCAAAGTTTGAAATTAAAGTATGAAACTTTCAATACTTGTTCAACAATTTTGAAATTAATATTTATGTATTTTATAGTCTAGTTTAATTTAAACGTCACTATATATATATATATATATAATCTGAATAACTATTAAATGATATGCCCTTTTTTTTAAAAAAAATAACTATTAAATGATATGCTTACTCGTTAATTTTTTAATCATTTGTGTATTGTTATAACAAGAAACTGAAACTATTAATCAAAAATATTCTATGTGAAGTTTTTAAAAGTTTTATTAATTTATAAGTTTTTTTAAATTTAAAATATAATATATACGAAAAAATCTAAGTTTTTTTATATCGGTAATGTGATTGTTTAATTTATTTTCACAATATAATTTTTTAAAATAGATCTTACACAAATTTCTATCCATTTTTTTTGTATTCAAATCATTAATTCTCATATATATATATATATATATGTATATTAACCACATAAAGTAATTTCATAATTTATATGTAAGGGAAAGAAAGAATAATATTAATAATAGTTATATGGTTAATATAGTTAAAAGTATATTATATATTTATATGGATTAGCATTTTTTCTAAAAACTTGGAGATGCATTCTAGTGATGACACGTGTCATAGCTAAAATGTTGTTATCTTCTTTTTTTTAATACATAGGAGATAAAAGATTATTGAACACATTGACATATATATACATATAATTAGGCGATGTATGCAAGTTGGGAGCCAAGACACACACTGCGTTGCGATAAATTTCCATCTCAACAATACATCAAAATTGGCTCTGTTCTTCGCAAGTTTGGTCACACTGTTGTTGCTCTTCACGGTTGCTTACAAACCGAGATTCAGGTATACCTAACTGTAAGTCTGTAACGTTCCATTACAACATATAAATATTGTATAATGTATAGTGTTTTATAACCATACTTTATGTTTATTTTCAAGACTCCTAGGTCTATTCGTATCCTCTTCAAAGATCCTTGTGTTAGACTAGGCGGAGAAATCTGCAAAGTTTTGTCGGAACTCTCTGAAAGCATTCTAAACAAACGTCATTGCTCCCCGGAGATTCTCTCCGACAATCTTGAAGTGGCATTAAAAGACCTCAATGCGGCAATAAAATCACAACCTAAGCTCTTCTTGGGATCTAACCTTCACAGTGACATCACCAACAAACACTTAAACCGCAATGTTTCATATTACAACGACAGTAATAACTTGGACAGCAATGTTTTAGGTCAACCAACGCAACAAAACGGCACCGTATCGCAACCTCGTCTTAGCAGCGCCGTTTCGCTCTCTAGCTTTATGGGTCACACGTCAGACCGGAGGTCAATGAATAAAACGGGTGTGGTTAGAGAGAAGAGGAGATTTAGAAAACAGTTGAGTAAGGTTGCGGTTATGAAAAGTTTGGAGTTTTCAGAGGCGTTACCGTTTGCTGCGTTTGCGTCGCTTCTGGTGGAGATGGTGGGTAGGCTTGATTCCGTGATTGATGAGGTGGAGGAGCTGGGAACTATTGCCTGTTTCAAGGAGTATGATAAGACTGTTGATCGAGTGGATGTGGAAAGTACGTATTAAGAAACCGGTGGATCTACTGGTTGGAAATTGAACCGACCGGTATAGTTCGGCTTGCTTTGGTAAAGTTTTCTATGTGATTTAATTCTCCTTTTATGATGAATAATGGATATTGATTGAGTGTTTCTTATATTTTGGAATTTCGCGAACACGAGTTTGTAATTTGTGAGGCTTTACTTATTCCAAAAAAAAAAACATGTTTGCCTTTTCTGTTGTTATTTATGGCAAGTCGTAACTCATGAATTAACAACAAAAAAATAGAGAAAATAAAAAAACATAGGGCCCAACCGGGTTCGAACCGGTGACCTATTGATCTGCAGTCAATTGCTCTACCACTGAGCTATGGACCCATATTGATGTAAAGTTACATTTAGATCTATAAATAACTACTCTATTTTCAAATGTTAAAATCACATTATGTAACTAAATTAAATCCCATACAGGTATATGGTCCCATCATATATTTTTATAAAAGATTATTTTTCGCAGAATCATTGTTATCAACTTATCACTTCCACAAAGTTTGTTTTAAAGGTTAGTGACGTCCAGAAAAAGGTTCTTTATTTTGTGTGGTCCAATTAATCAACATATGAAATGAGAGAACGTTTCAAAGATAAAGATAACAATAATTCATAGTCCTATTGAAAATAATGTAAAAACCACAGAGAAAACAGAACACCAGCTTCCAATACGTAGTTAGCGATATTTTATAGAATTTTTTCTCTCCATACGGGCAAAAATTTATATTTGTTATGTTCTCATTTGTTGAATAGTTGTTAGATTTTTTTTTTTTTTATGGATTTTTTTTTGGTATTTTTAAATGATATTGACTTTAATAAATATTATTAGTCCAATAAAATTAAACAAAAAAATAACTTTCTCACTTTTAACATTTTCTTCACGATGGATGAAAACTTAAATATCTAACATTTATCTTCATCATCTTCTTCGATCTTTAACGGTCTTTTCTTATTTCTCTTATTCATTTCCTCAGGTAAAGCTTGATTGTCTACATACGGTCTTCTTTTACCGATTTTATTTCCGATAGAATCAGCGATGGAAATCTCGACTCTAGATTTGTTATCAAGACGGTGGTCTCAGTTGAAGATAAAGAAAAACCTGTGAACATACTTATGGGTTTGTGGCATTTGGTAAAATGTTTTTAGTTTGGTTCATGGATTTCTCATATTCACCGCAGCCATGTATCTAACTACCGAAAATAAGCTTTTTCTCTAGATCATTTCTTTGAATTGTCGTTTGTTTGTTTCTTTATAATAAATTATGTCTTTAGCAAAAATCAGTTATAACTTTTGTAATCATAAATAAATTTTCATACATCTTTTTTATTAAATGAAAAAATTAACAAATCAGTTTGTTTAAAAAAAATCAGTTTGTTATTTAATTTGTTATTAAATAACAAAATTAATTTTTATTAAATAGCAAAATTAACAAATCAGTTTGTGTTAAAAAAATTAATTAATTTATGTATACTAATATATTTATATTTTTAAAATTTTAAAATTATGGAAAATAGATATACTCAATAATAAATACCATATCATCTTCATATATATCACCTCATTTAAATATCTAATTTTACTAATTTTGATATTTATATATGTAATTTTTAAAAAATAAAATAAAATGTTATTAATAATATTTTCAGATTTACATGTGTGGAGAAATTTAAAAGTACACAAAGTTACATCATAAACTAGAAAATACATCATATTTTAAAAAATAAAACATAATTAATAAACTTATTTATGTTAATATATTTATAATATATTAATATATTTATAATATATTAATATATTTTATAATATATATAAATAAAAAACATTCATATAAATCAGAGATTCACGACAATATTATGTTTGACTTTCTCCAAGACAAATTATCACGGTAATAGAAAATAAAAAATAAACACAAACAAAAATATGTTCAAGTTTCAAATTTAACAATTAGGAGTAAACTTTGCTCAATTTTTTTGTAGTAAATATTTGATGCATTAACTAAAATCCACTTACCCTAGCATACAATGTTACCACTATATTACAATTCTCAATAAATATTTCTATTAACTCACACATCTCAACATAAATGTTTTGTGTCATTTACACGGATATAAAGGTTAGCGACTTCCACTACAATCCAACAACTAGGCCTGGGCAAAAAAATCAGATTTGAAGAACCGAACCGAAACTGAACCAAAATATATGAAACCGGAACCGAACCGAAGCCCCTAAATATCCGAACGGTTCTTATATTTATATATCCAAAATAACTGAACCGGAACCGAAGCGAGAACCGTACGAATACCCGAATATATAATAATATTAATTTTATATACATATAACATAACCAAATATATGATTTTAATTTCAAAATCTATTAGAAGTATCCAAAAATAGTTGAAGATAATTAAATAATTATAAAGTATCCGAACTACCTAAAAGTATACGAATAATTTTATCCAAATATCCAAAGTAATCTGAAATATCTGAAATTTGTATCCAATGTTCAAACCGAACCGATATCTGAAATGCCTAGGCCTACCAACAACCTCTTACAAAATATATCTTTCAAAGTAAATGTAAATCAGCTATTCTCTAACATCGAAAACTTCTTAAAGAAATTCTAGGACATATCATCCCCTGGTTTAACCAATTTATAACTTCTTGCGTCATCACAATCTTTGACAAAAGCGGCTGAAAAATCAAAACAACAATGCCTACAAGACTATGACCTTTTAAGCCATACCATTTAAATTCTTTGCCACTAAATAATAACACTTAATTAAACAATATATCAGAACTACAAAAGATCAGATACAATTCAAAAAAAGATGATCTTCATTCTTAACTGATTTATCCAGTGACTAAAATTTGTCACAAGTAAACAACTACAACGTTAATTGTAAACCAACTTTTACAACTAGATGACCATTTTAACGATTACATTTGATAAAATAGATTCTTAATATAAAATATGAAAGAAATACATTTTGTCCGTAGCGTGGATCGACTACTAATACATTAATAAAACAATGATGCATTAACTAAAATCCACTTGTGCTAGCATACAATGTTACCACTAAGTTACAATTCTCAATAATTTTTTTCATTAACCCACAATCTCAACAAAAACGTTTTGTGTCATTTACACGAATATAAAAGGTTAGCGACCTCCCCTATAATCCAACAACCTGTTACAATATCTATCTTTCAAAGTAAATGTAAATCTGTCATTCTCTAACATCGAAAACCAGCTTAAAGAAATTTTAGGAGATACCATCCGCTGGATTAACCAATCTGTAACTTTTTACGATCATCACAATCTTTGACAAAGCGGCTCAAAAATCAAAACAACAATACCTAAAAAACTATGACCTTTTAAGCCACACATTTAAATTATTTTTCCACTAAATAATCACATTTAATTAAATAATATATCAAAACTACAAAAGATCAGATACAGTTAAAAAATAAAGATGATCTTCATTCTTAACCGTTTTATCCAGTGACTTAAACTTGCCACAAGTAAACAACTACAACGTTAATTGTAAATCAACTTTTACAATTAGATTACTATTTTAACGGTTACATTTGATAAAATAGATTCTTAATATAAAACATAAAAGAAATACATACTGCCTGTAGCACAGATCGACTACTAATACATTAATAAAACAAGTCCATAATAAACAAGTAATAATATGAAAGAAAAAAATAGAATAGTTAAACCATCCATATAGACCAAAGCTATAAAAGTTGGAAGACTCGAACAATAAAAGGCGTTTTGGTCTTACAAGAGAGACTTCTTTTTTTTCTTTTCGAGTAAAAGAAGAGAGACTTCAAACGAGACTCCGTCTAGGAGAGCTCTGAGTAACTGAATAAACCGGTTTGGTCGTATCCACAGTTTGTCCAATAGCCGGTTTGCATAGATTCATCCATGTGCTGATCTACATTGGTATGCAAGATACTCGCTGGAAAATCTACTTGACCGATAACAGGAAAATCAAAGTCTTGTAAGTACTCAGATGCAAAATCTTGGATTTGAGGATAGTCCTACAAGAACATAATAAAACCAGTATTAGATTAAAAACCTTGTTCCGGTTTAGTTATTGGTCAAGTTAAAAATTGTATAATACATACTTTTGAAGAATCGAGGATGAAATCAGGTGACATCCAAATGTTGGAAGAGCCTATTTCAGTAGAAACCGGATTGACAAATGAGTGAAACGGCATCGTTCCATCCCGACTAGGTGAAGTCACTCGACTAGAATAACCCGAACTTTCTCCTGATCCAAGTGTTTGTTCACTTAGGTTTCTTCGGATTTTCGAATTTGTCTTGATCTCATTCTTCTTAGCCACACGACATAACACATAAGCTCCCTGTAATTTATCACATTTAGAAACAAATAAAGCATTACAGAATTTGCCTAAAATTAATGTAACGTTCTTACCTTGTAATGTTGTGATCCTTGTGATGAAGTATCTTCATCGCATAGTCGATATTCATGCATGAGCCAAGTGGTTCTATCACCTAATGGGGCACGACCTTTATAGAAAACTAGGGTTTTTCTATAGCCGATTGTAGTAGATGAACGACAAGTAATTTTCCTGTCTTTTCCGGTTGCTTTCCAATAACCGGCCTTTGTTCCTCGGTTTGTACGAAAACCATTAGGATATTTTTTGTCCCTTGAACAGAAGAAGAACCATTCCATGTCCCGGTTTGGTAGAAAAGACTTGTCTAAAAGTAACAAAAATAAATAATTTCTTGTTAATTAATAATTTCAAAGTATAATAAAAGATTGAAAATGACTTTGAAATTTAAGGTAACTATTACCTGGTAACTCCCACGGATCAAATTTATAAAGGTCAATAAGGGGAATGACTTCAAGCTCGATTTCGAGACCTTCGACTTTTCTTTTCAGGTAATAGTCGATGAGTTCTTCATCAGTAGGATGAAAGCGGAATCCTGGAGGTAAACATGAACTTCCCATTTGCAAAATCCCTGACCGTAAGTGACTTGTTACACAAGAAACTGCGAAATCTTGCCGCACGTGAGTGTTTAGAATTCAGATTATGATTTAAGACACGATCAAGATGCTACAACGGTTGGTATTTGGAAAATCCAGAAATAGAAACTTTTTTCGACACACGTTTTATTGTTAATAAAATATTGTAAATTAAGTCGCTTGCATTCTTTATGTGACAAGAACATTATCTGAACAAAAAAAAAGAAGAGACTATTTTAGGACAGAAATTCTCCAAAGACTTAAAATTAAGATAAGTGTTTCGAAAGAAATTAATAATGGTGTGAAAACTTCAAAAGTTTTGTGAAGGATTAAGAGGGTGACTGAGATATTAGAAGAGATTGGTAGAGTGTTGAATGGTCATGAAGTGCTGAATATATATAGAACAAAGTTGGTAGAACACTGAATAATAAATAAAATTTAATTGGGATTATAAATGAGTTGTTATAACGCGGCTTATACTTTTTTTAACAAAACTATAGGAGACGATAAAGTGAAATGTTCTACAGGAATAAAAAACAAAGTAAATGTACCCACGTAGACTCAAAAGGTTATGAACTTGTTCACACTTATTTATATTGCCTTTTTTCTGTTCATACTCATTTTGGCTTATTTGTCTTTAATTTTGGTTATCTTCTTGATTTATCAAAATTGTTTCTATTAGGCGTGTCATTATAACTTCAAGCAATACGACTAAAAATGTTATCAAGCATGTCAATTTAGTTTTTCATTGTACAAAATGAATAAAATAGTTATATATTTTAAACCAACAAATGCTAACGATTACGGTTAAGAAAATGCTATCGACTGATAATGTGTCCAACTTTAATCTTTAAATGAGTTACAAGTTTTTCAGTCACATATTGCTGTGATATTGAGTTCTAAAATATTTCTCCACGTCACCATGAGTAGGACAAAATAACTTTTTAAGTGTAAATTATCACTTTTACGTCATACGATTAAAAAGAAGAAGAAATTGACAATGAAAACTACATTTGAGTCGGAACAAGCAAGTGGAGCCCCGGCTTACTCTAATCGACCAAAAACATATTCTCAGTTTCTAATTAATGTTATATGTTCATGTCTTTAAGAAGTATCAAAGAGTCAGTTTTGAATTCTTTTGGAACTAAAAATATTAATATTAAGCAATTATTAAGTTTTGAAGTCTAACGGTTGTCATACAAATATTAAGCAATTATTAAGTTCTTTAACGAAAAACTATAGAGATTAAAGTTCCATAGAGTTCCATCTCCCGCAATTGTGGAATTGTTGCAACATGTGCTTCAGGAAAGAGGTTTGAATTGAACTTTGTACATAGCTGGAACAGAATTCTGGAATATTGATTGAGCCTACGATGAATTAACAAGAAATCTTGATTTGATGGCGATTATGAAATAGAGTTAAGTGGTGAATTAGGTGTAAGCTCAAGAATTTAGAGCTTGAAAAGTTACTGCACTTAAAGTTTGAGAAGTTGCTGGTGGAGTTTTGGTTCGTGTACTTGTGTTATACATAGAGATTGGTGTGTACACACATTTCGGAGAATAAAAAATGAATTATCAAGATGCGGAGATGTGGAATATTTCTATAGGTTTGGTTGACGAAATTAGAAGATTTATGATGCTAAAATATAGAAAAATAATATATTAGATAATAGGAAAAGATTATTTAATATATATTTTGACTTTTACCTAATTTGGGGATTTGGGGTTTTGTCGTTGTAATTCTCAAAGGGAAACACAAAGGGTTTTGGGGTTTCATAGCTGAGTGAATTGGTAGACTTGATCAACAGGTGTTGAGGCAAGCAACTTGGGTGTTTTAGGAATCGGTCCGTGGCGACTCGTGTAATTCGGATCAAACAAATCTGTAAGAGATTGTGTAAAGGATTTCTAATAAAAGAGATAAGAGTTTTTTGGAATTACTTTGTGCATTATATTTTTCGCTGTATCTCGATTCTACTTGGTATCAGAGCGGGACACCTAAACGAAGAAGAGTTCTTTGAAACAAGGTGAGATCTTGAGAAGAGAATATGGCGATTTTGGCACATAATATGTTGCTGCTGAATGATGTGAATCATGGGTATTGGAAAGTGAGAATGAGAGCAAACTTACGTGGAGCTGATGAAGATATCTTGACAGTTGTTCAATTTGGATGGGAAGAACCATATGTGATGCTAGAAGATGGTTTGAAGACACCTAAACCAAACACAAAGTGGACTGCAACAGAGAAAAAGCTTTCAAAGTTTAATGCAAAAGCATTGGATACAATCTTCAGTTCTGTAGATGGTAAGTGATATGTTGTGTTTTTGACATATTACACACATACTTTGCATATCACTTTTTTGTTTTCCTGGATTATACTTAGTGTGTTTTGAGTTATTTCAGGTATAAAACGAGTTGGAATGCACCAGAGGGAGCATATGGAAGAAAGAATGCAAAAACCAGAGTTTTCCAACGCGGAACACCCATGCGGAGCAAACCCCCATTTTCTCCCGTTCTTTAATGAGACCTCTGATCTATTTCTGGAAGGATTCAAAAAGCACTCCTTCTCTACCCTAGCAGGCGACGTCCCTCCAATAAAACATCCCTGGCCGCCTCTACTCTAACACACAAAGAAATTAGACTATTTTACACACAAGAAACTATTTTGAGACTTTTTGTTGAAGATTTGTTCTAGCTATTTTGTAAGGGCCAAGGCTTCCTCCTCTTGGTTTCTAGAGAAGAAATCTCTGAACCCTCTTTATACCTTGATTTATCTAATGCATTATTCAGTCATGATTTGTGTGTTCTCTTATGCTATGATTGAGTAGTCGATTTGTTAACCTAGGGTTCTAGGGTGTTGATCCATTGAACTGAACATAGATAAGCATCATTCTCGCCTCTTCTCTCCACTGTTCTTACTGCTGATACTGATTTGATCACTTAGTATTTGATTCCAAGTTTAATCTTTTATCATTAATCCTGAATTAGGTTGCTAGATCTGTTGAGAGCAAGCATCACATCCGTGGTTAGCGAAAGTAGATATCAGGGTGTAATGTGAGCATATTAGGTATGTGCTTAATATTTGCTGTTGAGTATTGGTCCACGCGAGAGCATAGGTACCATTGCTCCTCTGCGAAAGGAGCACACCTGCGAGAGCATGGTGTTCTAGTTAAGAAATCTGAGTTTTAGGCTGCACTTAAAAAGCTTGAATAATTGTTTGGTTCAGCATGGTTAACACCCAATGAGACACCCTAGGTTGACATCCTTATATCCTAAAATTAAAACCAAATTTAATTATTTGTTTCTCACGATTTGCTTCTTTACAACACTTAATCGTTTTAGCTTTGAATTTGATCCTATAGAAATAAAGTGTAATATTTGGTCTCTGTGGATTCGATCCTAAAGTGCTACATCGACATACCATTCGATTGTGGTAGTGTGCACATTAGGTTAATTGGTGTGCGTTCGCACGCGATATCAGTAAGCAATTTGAGTTAATACAAGGATGTGAATCAACTAAAGAGGCTTGGGACATACTACAAAACGCCTTTGAGGGTACTGCGAATGTCAGGAGGATAAGACTAGACTTGCTTGCATAACAGTTTGAAAACATAAGGATGACCGATGATGAGAAGATAGGAAACTTCAGTGCCAAGCTCAGCTCCATACCAAAGAAGCACAAGTTTTTGGTAAAAAATATGAAGATGCAAAATTGGTGAAGAAACTATTGCGATGTTTACCTACTAAGTTTGCAGCACATAAAGCAGCAATAACTTTGACGAGGAACACTGATGAACTGAAGTTCGCTGAGCTAGTAGGGATTTTAAAGGCTGAGGAGATGGAATTAGAATCTAAGTTGTCAAAGCCTGTTCAGAATTCAAGAATTTCAGTTGATGGGGAAGACATCCAAAGAGCTCAAAAACTTGAAGAATCTGTTCACCTAATGATTCAGAAACTTGAAGAAATCATGGATCTTTTGTATAAGATGTCCAACAGTAAACTGCCTAGAGAAGAAGAAAGACATAAAAAGCAGGAAGTGATGTGTTTTAATTGTTAGGGTATTGGACATGTCAAAACAGATTGTCCATCATTCAAGAGAAAAGAAATCAGATGAAATGGATGTAATGGTTATGGGCACATAAAATCAGATTGTGTGAACACAAAGAAGATGAAGATGAAGAGAAGTTGCAGTGATAAAGTCAGAAGGAGAGGAAGATACTCTCAACTTTGTCATGGAGTTGTAGGGTCTAACAAACACATCACTAAAGGTGAAACTCGTGTGTCGTCTGTGTCATACACCAGTTCTAATGCGTCACACAATGATACATAAAGTGATTTAAATGCAGATCTTTTTGCTGAGTATCAAGTTCTCTTTGGTCAATTTGCTAAAATCAGTGAAGAAAATATGCAGCTGATCAAAGATAAAGCAAGGCTTGAAGCAAAATGAAACATTCTAGAGTCCAAAAACAACAATAAAGCAGAGACTGGGATGTCAAAAGAAGAGATGGAGTCTGATCTACAGAGTCTACAAAAGACAATCTCTGAGCAGGCCTACAATCTAAAGAGCTTGGAGGCCAAATATGAGCAGACGAAACAGCTACTGAATAAGGAACTCGAGAAAAGTCAGCTGCTGCAAAGAGAACTCAGTGAAAATTACAAAAAGTTAAGGATGTTGAATAAAGGATCTGAAACTTTAGATCATATTTTATCACTTGGACAATTTCCAAAGGTGAACTAGGGTTTAGGTTACAAGGGTGCTGCTCCAAAAAATCTAGCTAGTCCAGTTAATGTTATCAACTTTGGAAAAGGTACTACCTCTCACCCTGAAAGTAGCTCAAAAGTTGAGAAACACATACATCTGCACCTGTGGAAAAGGAACATAAGGCTCATACAAAAGTTCACCCTCTCAAACCTGCAATAACTCGGAGAAATGGATGTTTGTTTTGTGGGAATCATGGTCATAAAAGTGCGTTTTGTTATTCTCAGAGAAATCAGATTGAGAGAGCTTGGGATGAACCTTTGTTATGTGGAACCCAGAAGGTATGGATATGTATGGATAGCTAAAAAGGATTTGTATCCTAAGTTTACGAAATGTGTGTCACACGAGCATACCAGTGTGTCATACACTCAAATGGATGATCAAATATACTGAGCTTGAAGAACCAATTCGATGGTCTAGGAGGTATTGAGAGTTTTTGATGTCCAACAAGTATCATGAAGTTTTCACAGAGTTTTTCACTCAAGCAGGGGGAGATGATACTTGATTGCAGGGGGAGTTTGACATTTATTTTGATGGGATGTACGATGCACTTTATGCTAAGAGGTTAGAGAGCTTGAGTTGTAAAACTCAGTGAAAAAGGGGGAGAATGTAAACTCAAGAACTTAGAGCTTGAGAAGTTGCTGCACTTAGAGCTTGAGAAGTTGATGTAGTGGTGGGGTTTTGGTTCGTGTACTTGTGTTATACATAGAGATTGGTGTGTAACACACTCTTCAGAGAATAAAAAATGAATCATCAAGATGCGGAGATGTGGAATATTTCTATATGTTTGGTTGACGAAATTAGAAGATTTATGATGCTAAAATATAGGAAAATAATATATTAGATAATAGAAAAAGATTATTTAATATATATTTTGGCTTTTACCTAATTTGGGGATTAGGGGATTTGTCGTTGTAATTCTCAGAGGAAAACACAAAGGGTTTTGGGGTTTAATAGCTGAGTGAATTGGTAGACTTGATCAACAGTTGTTGAGGCAAACAACTTGGGTGTTTTAAGAATCGATCCGTGGCGAGTCGTGTAATTTGGAACAAATCTGTAAGAGATTGTGTAAAGGATTTCTAATAAAAGAGATAAGAATTTTTTGGAATTACTGTATGCATTGTATTTTTCGCTGTATTTCCATTCTACATTAGGCACCTAAATAGTCTCCTAATCATTAACTGGAATCTATTGTTAAATATGGACTTATCATGGCTTCTCCATCCAAAACTAAATATGATTAATAATTAGTGGATAATAAGTTATTATTCTATATAATATCTTATTTATTAAAAGAAAAGTCACAATTTTTTTTTCATGTGTGATTTTTTTTTAAATGGACCATCTCTTAAAAAATTACTATTATTTTTTTTGTATTTTCATAATAAATCCTAACAACATATTTAATTCTCTTTTCACCCCATCAAAATATAATTAGATATGCATAATTTCAAAAATATGTTATTCTATTATTCTATCATTATATCTTATCTATTAAAAGAGAAATCACAACTTCTTTTCATGTGTAATTTTTTATCAGAAATGGACCATCTCCTAGAAACTTGTTTACATTATTTTTTTGTTTTGTGTTTTCATAATAAAATCCTAACAACATATTTAACTATCTTTTCACCCCATCAAAATATTATTAGATATGCATAATTTTGAAAATATATTATTATATTATTCTATCATTATATAATTATATTTTTATATAACCATTTATAATCTACTTAATAATAATAACAGTTAATTATTCTAGAGTTAATACATGTATTAATATGATCTAATTAATAATAATAATATTAACATTCCTTATGAAAATACAATAAGGTTATAATTTTACCATTCAGTTATGTCTCATGTTTTTCTCACTAATCTATCTTTTTTTTTTGCAGGTTTTTAATCAGATGGTTCTCATCTTCATTTGGATGTATGTTATGTTTTCTAAAAAAGTATATATATATATATATATCTAATCTTTCACTTATTTTCTGTGTGTTTTAAGCCATTTGAATGTTTTTTGATATGCAGATTTTTCAGATCTGGGTTTGAAATGCAGGTTTTTCAGATCTGGAAGTTTTCTGGACGACTTAGTTATAAGTCTTCTGGATGACTTACTTGTAAGTTTTCTGGACGACTTACGTGTAAGTCTTCTGGACGACTTACGTGTAAGTCTTCTGGACGACTTACTTGTAAGTCTTCTGGACGACTTACTTCTAAGTCTTCTGGGCGACTTACTTGTAAGTCTTCTGGACGACTTACTTGTAAGTCTTCTGGACGACTTACTTCTAAGTCTTCTGGACGACTTACGTGTAAGTCTTCTGGACGACTTACTTGTAAGTNAAACAAGAATGTTTGTAGCCTCGTATTGATACAACATTTTAAGAAGCATTTTAACCTTTCTTCCAACAAATCATCATTGGTGTTAAAGCATATTACATGTTTTACAAGGTTGTGTTGAAAAACTTAGTCAAATTTAGTAAAATTAAAGGAGAAAAAATATTTTGAAAATATGAGATTTACATATCATGAAGTTATTTAAAACTTGTAAAAATACAAGTAATTCAAAAAATATTTTTACCACTTTATTCAACCAAGAAAATTTAGTAAAATTCACAAAAGATCAAACATTACGGGATTTGATCAAATATTTTTATCACTCTATTCAACCAAGAAAACTTAGTAAAATTAGAAAACTTAGTAAAATTCAAAGAAGATCAAACATTCAGCTATAAGACTTTCCAGATGACCTAATTATTAGTCATCTGGGAAGACTAACACAAATTCTTAATACATACTCATAAAGTCCGGACGACTTAGTAGAAGACTTATAATTAAGTCTTCTGGAAAGTCATCCAGCTGGAAGACTTAACTGTAAGTCTTCCAGACAGGTCATTTTTGCAATTGAAATTTAAATGAGACGACTTACTTCTAAGTCGTCAAGCTTTGTATGTAAAAAAAAAAAAAAATCTGGACGACTTATAAATAAGTCGTCTAGGAAAAACGGGCTAATTTTGCATTTGACCGAATTGTGTCAGATATTTGACTTTTCTTGGACGACTTACCAGCAAGTCGTCTCCGGGAAAGTTAAAATTTCAATATTTTATTAAATAAAACTTTAGTTTTAACTTTTCCCAGAAGACTTAATTTAAAGTCGTCCACTCAGACGACTTATTCTAAAGTCGTCTGAGATAAGCAAAGTTTGACCGGAAAAAAATCTGGACGACTTTAGGATAAGTCGTCTGACTGGACGACTTTAAAATAAGTTGTCTGACTGGACGACTTTAAATTAAGTCTTCTAGAAAAAAATTAAAATTAAAGTTTTTTTTTTCAGTTACAAAACTAACCTAAGATGACTTATCCGTAAGTCGTCTAGATTTAATAAAATATTGAAATTTTAACTTTCCCGGAGACGACTTACTAATAAGTCGTCCAGGAAAAGTCAAATATCTGACATAATTCGGTCAAATGCAAAATTAACCTGTTTTTCCTAGACAACTTATTTATAAGTCATCCAGATTTTTTTTTTTAACATGCAAAGCTGGAAGACTTAGAAGTAAGTCGTCCAGCTGGACGACTTAGAAGTAAGTCGTCCAGCTCATCCAGAAGACTTACAAGTAAGTCTTCTACGCGAACAGATCTGGAAAAAAATTCAATTTCATACCTTAAACTAAGTGAGATGACTTTCTTAGCACACCAAGTCTTCTCCAACCACCCAGAATATCAAATGAAAGTAACCCACCAAGAATTGTATGCTTAAATGGCTCTATCAACCATAAAAAATTTTGAATCAAAAGCTTGAGTTTTTTGTATGAATATGGAGACAAAGTGAAAGAGATGTTGTTTTTAGTTCATAACAATTGAGAAAGAGAGAGTGTAAATCGATTTTTGATGCATTAAGAGCTTCAAATTGGTTGTTCATGGTAGTTAGGGTATTGATGACAATGTCAATCTTGTAAATACTTGAAGATGATGAGGTTGAGAGAGTAAAAAAATAATTTTCAAAAAAAAAAGAAAAAAGTGTAATGGCATTTTTCGTAAATAGTGTGAACAAATGGGGTGAATAAGACAAACGAAAAATCAAAAAACAAGAAAGGTTAGTTTTGTGTTTGACTTTGAGTTTTGAGTCAAATTTGCAAAAATCCCTTCAAATTAAAAGAAGATATTTTATCCAACTTAGTGTATTTGTTTTCTTTTGTCAGCAACGTGTATTTGTTAAATATTATATTTACTACAAATTATTTTGAAGTACAATGTATTATAGTTTCTCTTTAAAAACAAATTATATTTTTAAGAAAAAATCTCAAAAAAATTTCTTCTCTACTATATAGGTCCAATCTAATTAGCTTCCATATAAGTTTTAAATTCAAAAAATGTGTAAAATAGTATCTTTACATAATAATATTTTCAAAATAATTTTTGTTACAAAATATAAATTTATAATAACAAAATATAAGCCATGTAAATATATTTAATACATAATTGCATAATATATCACTAAATTACATTAGTTATTTGTAAATTTTATTATATAAACCAAAATATTTTAGTATAGAAATAAAAAAAAATCTGCACGCTTGTGCGGGTCGAGATCAAGTTTCGTAATTAAAATAATAACTCTTTGATGTGGCATGGACTTTCATTAACAAGTTTAAAATTCTGAAGTACGGATTTTTGTGGGAATAACATCTAATCTATTAAAATGGAAGTACAAATAGGAAATACCCCTTAATTTTCCTCAAAAATTACAATGGCATGCCACTGAAAATTAGTTAAATATAAATCAATCAATACATTTATAAAAAAATAATTGGATTATTCACTTACCAAAAATTTATTCACGTGTACACACAATCCTTCACAATAATAATGAACCAATTGGTTTATAGATGTATCTAACATTATACAAACCTTCACAATTGGCTGGTTTGTACCTATATATGTCTAAAATTTATTTCAAGATCGAAGCAAGGCTGTTCATTGAGACCGACAGTCGAAATTATACGAACAATAACATCAAAACCTTTGTTTGGTGATAATAGATATATAAGTTAGTAGCATGTCTTGTGTATGATAATAAAATATAATAATACCGAGCCGGTTGTGAAATGTTGTATAGTTCTACACACTCTTATACAAACAAAAATGTTTACTTCACCTTTTATATAGTTAGTATTATAATTTATGTCACATTTTATTTTTTATACTATATTTAAATTGTAAGATAGAAAATAATTATTGAGATTCTCAAAATATAATTAAGGTGACTACATTCAACTAATTTGAAGTTTT
>CAKOAT010108154.1:0-32398 GCA_932364175.1 Eruca vesicaria subsp. sativa | reverse complement strand
ATCAAAGATATAATGAGTTCTAGGAATAATATATATATGATATATATTATAAGATATACATAAAGATGTATATACATGATAATGATAAGTAATTATCATTTGACCAAAGTGATTGTCACGTGCATGCATGGGCCTGGCCCTTTAATGAATTAGGTTAATCACTTGTTCATTATATAAACATGTACGGTGATGGTTTTGTAAAAGTATCACATCTCACGTAAACCCTAGAAGCAATAAAGACAAAGCGTTTGTCAAAGTTTTAAGATCTGATCTTGACGGCACTAGCATCCCGTTCCGATCCAGTTTGTGTGCGTGTGGATACCGGTAGAGGCACGACGATTGGAGTGCTGAAAATCTCGACTTGGTGTATTCATTTTTCCGCTGCGAATAACCAGGTAATTTTGAAACCCTAAAGATCTAGATTTATTTCAGTATTAACATGAGATTCTAGGCAAATAGAATTCATAAGTGGATTTATAAATCGTTATAAACCGGTATGAATTCTTACAGGGACATATATAGACAGAAAATAAGAAAACATATGTATGTATATAAAAAAGTATAGCACTGGAAAATGGATGCCTAGACAAGTACGATTATCATTGGTCAATTATGGCAATGTTCTGACCAATACGCAATAGTTTTTTTTTGGGTCAAAATGTTAAGAAATGGATTGTTTTCTTGGTTATATTGACTATTTATTTGAACATTGTAAATATAAATTGAATACTTAATTTGTATTGATATTTTGGACCCTTTTTGGGTTAATTCTGTTTCAGGTTGAGGAACCTAGCGTTTAAGAAAGCACGAAAGAACAACTTCAGTCGACGGTACCTTCACTTTGACAGAGCGGGAATATCCTCATTACTTTATTTATTTACATACGCTCACTTTAACTATGGTAACAACATCTCCAATCCATACACTATTTGGTGTGAAAACTACACCATTTAGTGTAATTTTAACATTAATTTTCATTTTCCAATCACAACATCAAATTTTTCACCAAAATTTTATTTTTATTTTTTATATTATTAAGTTAGAACTGTTATTATTACTTAATATATATATATATAATAAATAAAATTTATGTAATTATATTGCACAAAATATATCACATATAATTTTTTAATCAAAATTTTAATATAAAAATATTAAAATGGTAAATTAAAATAACCTATTTCAATACATGTGATACATCTATTTAATATATTTATTTTACTATTTTATATGTATTACTTTGCCACTAATATTTATTTAACTAACACTTGATTAATAAAAGTAAGTGAATAGTGTTTATCGTTGTGAATGATAGCATACTAAATTTGGTGCGTTATTAGAGTTTTACACTAAAATAATTTAATGTTTAGAGTTGCGTTAGAGATATTTTGGTGTAAATGCAACAATAAAATGATGATTTGTAGTTGGATTAGAGATGACTTAAGTTTTTAAGGGACACTACTGATACAACAAAAATAAAATAACATAGAAACCGAAAAATGAAAAATAATGCGTCAAGGGTTAGGAATATAATCAAAAAGGTTTGTTGATTCGAAGAACTGATCTAGAAGTGACCACGATTTCACAGATACCTTCAACAAGATTAATTTGTAACTAGTAGTAAAGTTTTACGCGTGAGCGTAGGCAATGAAATAAAGGACCATGAATAATGTGAAGATGTAATTTTTAAGGTACTCCATACTAATTCGTGGCATATTACAAGAAGTACAGTGAAACCTCTATAAATTAATAATTTTGGAACTACACCAATATTTTATTTTTTTATTAATTTAGAGAGATATTAATTTATCGATATACTAATCGAACCAAAAACTCAATTTGGGACTATAAAATTATATTATTTTATAGAGATATTTAGTGTATATTAATTTATCGAGTATTAATTTATAGAGGTTCTACTGTAGTTTAAGATGTGTATGAAGACGTATATCAAGACCTCAAATTGTGAAGTTGCTTACAATAAATTTATCTATTGTAATTGTGTGTGTAAATGGAGCTCAGAAAAAGAAAGAGAACATTTTGTTGAAAACAAAAGATGTTTTTTATTAAGCTAAGTGGTAATATTTGGAGAGGAAGTGTTACTTGCACAGAAATAGAAAATTTTCTTACATGGAACTGAAAGTTTATTAAAGTGAAATTACTGAACTTAGAAAACAAATTTATGGTTTCTTATATAATGAGCGATATGTCTCATGAGAAGACAAGCACCCAAAGATTAAAGTAAAATATAGTTTTCATTTTGAGGGTTTCATTGTTGTATTTTGGCGCTGGTGTTGATGTAGAGTGTGACAGAGTGGTCCGTTGTGTTGGTATTGTAATCAGAGGCGGTTCTAGATAAAATGGCGGCCGAAATAATAGTTAATATTTTGCGGCTGCAAGCATGTGCTTGATTCGCTTCTGTTCACGGCCGGCTCTGATTGTAATGTTGGTGTTGACATTGTGTGTAGTCAGGGCCGGTCCGTGTCGATCGGAGACCCTAAGCAAGATTAAAAAAATCCACCCCTTTAGTTATTTAATCATAATCATAGTGCCAACTATTTATATGATTATATTCGCCAACAAAAAAAAAACAGAGAATTATGTTTAATCAAAAAGAAATAAGAAAAACAGAGTAAGGTTCTATAAAATAACAAAGAATTTCAACAACAAAAACTAGAACTATTGATATCTTTTTAAAAAACATAAACAAGACACCTAATATTGATTTGCTCAAGAAAAAAAGACACATAAAATTATTTTTCTATACCAAATAACTTTAAAACCTAACCCAAAAATATAGTGTAGCCCAAATATTTTAAAAGTTAACCTTGAAAAAACACTAAAAATTTAGCCCAAAGTGATTGGGCCCTAAGCAGTCGATTCCTTTGCTTCCCTAACGGGCCGCGCCTGTGTGTAGTGGAGTTTTCCGTTGTGTTGTGGTGCTTGTTGGT
Organism: Eruca vesicaria subsp. sativa; assembly: GCA_932364175.1. Taxonomy (NCBI): domain Eukaryota; kingdom Viridiplantae; phylum Streptophyta; class Magnoliopsida; order Brassicales; family Brassicaceae; genus Eruca; species Eruca vesicaria. The sequence goes on along the minus strand of CAKOAT010108154.1, from coordinate 29,447 downwards.
ATCTTTGGTGTGCGTTCGGTGTTGACGTACTCGGTGACGTACTTGATGAAGTACTTGGTGACGTATCTTTAGAGGCTTAGAGGTTGAAGTCTAGACTCATGGATAGTTTAGCTAAGGGTTAAATTATCCTCATAAACTCTGAACTTTGTTGGAGTCAAAAACGGTAATCTCAAAATCAACGTCTACGATTACTTCTCCTTATATTTTCTGAAAGGATCTCGGGTCGAGAAAACAAGAAGCGACCGAAACCGAACAACCGACCAGCTCGCCAAGACAGCGAACTAGACGAATCAGCTCAGCTTTCCGGTTTGGCGAGCCGGCCACAGCCAATCAGCTCGCTAGCCGGCAAGCTGGCTGTGCTTGACCAGCTTACCGGCTGGCGAGCTGAACTGTCCCGTCCAGGTCGCCAACCGGCGAGCTGGCCGTGCTTCACCAGCTCGTCAGATGGGCGAGCTGAACCATCCCGTCCAACTCGCCCAGCCGGCGAGCTGGTCTTCCTGAACCAGTTTGTTGTCTTGTCGAGCTGAACCAAACTGTCAAGGTCCCTCGACTCGATCGTACTCTGAACCGTGGTCGGAACATCTTTCGTTTCGTCTCGATCCGACTTACCGTTGGAGTTTTACGATAAAAACAACTAAAGACTTGTTTTCTCGTAAAATCTCGAGTAAGTCGTATAAAACGGCAGCAGTTAAACGAAACACCGGACATTGACAAATCTATACGATTGAATATATTTATTTCATAAAACCGGCAACGTATCATGGAATGATCCCGTCTAAAATCGTAAAACGGCTAAGTCGCAAAATGGCTAAGTCGCAAAATGGCTCGGAAAGACGTAAAACGCGATAAAGTCCCACTCACGACGTTAGATGAGATCCAGTCCAAAGATACGATGACGGTTTTCTTATAATTCTCAAGAAAGGATAAATGTCAAATTTGAAAACAAAATAGAAGTTTTCCAAGGAAAAATGAGAAGATCGAGATAAATGGAAGATTTCTGATAAACGCGAATCGGGGGGGGGGGGGAAGGAAAGACCAACCGCCTAGAGGAGGAGTATATAAGCATAAGGTGGAAGTCAAGAGGGGCAGAGCTTTTTAGACCTAAAAAACTGCTGTTAGCTTAGGCGAATTTAGGACTTAGGTGGCTAGACTAGCAAGTCGGATTCTTAGAATGTTTGGTTGTCTAAGTTCAGCGATTCTCTTTGTAACAGTTTTCAATCTTTTTATCAATAATAGCCTTTGCGCAATATCTTCATCTGTATTCTGTTCATATTTTTCTTTTTAGTGTTTTTCCACAGAGATCCAGGACCTCTGGAGAATTAGGGTTTTCCCTAAGTTTCCTTATTTGACAGAAAATCGACGGTGTGAATTTTGGTTCCCACAGTTTGGCGCTAGAAGGAGGAGGGGTTCGGATTATCATTCACAATAATCACTGAACGAACGAGAAACTATATTCTTAACTTGAACGGCGACATCATCTCATTCAAGGATAGAGCAACGATCGACTCGATCAAACCTCTTAACGACCTCCTTTTCATCGAGCTGACAATCCAGAATATGGATGTCGCAAGGATATTAGTCGAGACCGGAAGCTCGGCTGATATCATCTTCAAAAACACCCTCGAGAGAATAGAAATCGATCCATCCGAAATCGCGGAAAAATCAAGCCCACTAGTAGGACTCTCGGGAGAAATCACCATGACTCTCGGTATAGTTAACTTTACGGTTCAAGCCGGAAGCATGATCAAAATCGTCGAATTCCTAGTCATCAACCGACCCATGTCCTACAACGCAATCGTTGGGACACCGTGGCTAAACTCGATGCAAGCGGTACCATCGACGTACCATATGTCTCAAGTTCCCAACCCCGCGCGGAATCGAGACCATCTGGGGAAATCGGAAAATCTCGCAGGTCTGCTATGCCGCAGATTTAAAACGAAAAAGTCCTTCGGCTGACGCTCCCTCCAAAAAGAAAAAAAAACCGTCTGCCATCGACAACGCCCCAGAACAAGATAAAACCAAAATCTTTTGGCAGTCGCGAGCAGCCGAAGTACTGGAAGGGAAGCGCGAACCTACCTGCAAACCCTTCACCTCGGTATGCATTAATGAAGCATTCCCAGAACGCTGCGTCGAAATCAGTGCGAACCTAAACGAGACTTTAAAAGCCGAGCTCTTGATTTGTCTGAAAGGAAATACGAACACGTTCGCATGGACCGCGGAAGACATGCCAGGAATCGACATCAACATCACTTGTCATGAACTCAATGTTGACCCTACGTCCAATCCCGTCAAAAAAAAAGAGACGGAAGCTGGGCCCAGAACGCGCTGAAGCAGTCAACAACGAGGTCGACAAACTCCTCAAGGTCGGATCCATAACGGAAGTTAGGTATCCCGGCTGGCTCGCTAATCCTGTCGTTGTCAAGAAAAAGAACGAAAAGTGGTGAGTCTACGTCGATTTCACTGACCTTAATAAAGCGTGTTCTAAAGATAGCTACCCACTGCCGCACATCGACCGCTTGGTTGTGGAAACAGCAGGAAACAAACTCTTATCTTTCATGGACGCTTTTTCCGGGTACAAGCAGATCATGATGAACCCCGACGATCGAGAGAAAACTGCATTCATAGTCGATCGCCGAACTTACTGTTATAAAGTAATGCCATTCAGGCTTAAGAAAGGCGGCGTGACTTATCAACGACTCGTCAGTCGCATGCTCTCCGAACAACTAGGAAAAACGATAGAAGTGTACATTGACGATATGCTTGTGAAATCGCTCGAAGAGAAAGATCATGTCACGCATCTCCAAGAATGTTTCGAGAGGCTCAATTTGCACAACATGAAGCTAAATCCCGCCAAGTGCCGGTTTGCCGTCGCATCTGGAGAATTCTTGGGATACCTCGTTACCTACCGAGGAATTGAGGCCAACCCGAAACAAATCACAGCGCTAATATAAATGGTGTCCCCCAGGACAAAGCGAGAAGTACAGAGACTGACTGGTAGCGTTGCGGAACTTAACCATTTCATCTCGGAATCAACGGATAAATTTCTTCCTTTCTACGATACTTTGAAGGGAAACAAGAAGTTCGATTGGTCCGAGGAATCCGAGAAAGCTTTCCAACTGCTAAAGCATTACCTAGCTAGTCCGCCAGTACTCGCGAAACCAATAGAAAGGGAACCGCTATTCCTCAACATCACAGTGTCAATAGAAAGCCGTAAGTGGCGTCCTCATCCAAAAAGAACGTGGTGAGCGAAAGCCAATATTTTACTAAGTAAAACTTTGATAGACGCGAAAAATCAAAGCGAAAACGCAATACCCGATGATGGAAAAATATGCATTAGCGGTGGTAATGTCGGCAAGAAAACTAAGGCCATATTTCCAATCTTACACCATTGTCGTACCCACTTCTTTCACTCTTCGCACGATTTTGCACACCCCCAGCCAGTCGGGAGGGTTGGTGATATGTTGTGTTTTTGACATATTACACACATACTTCGCATATCACTTTTGTGTTTTCCTGGAGTATACTTAGTGTGTTTTGATTTATTTCAGGTATAGAACGAGTTGGAATGCACCAGAAGGAGCATATGGAAGAAAGAATGCAAAAACCAGAGTTTTCCGTCGCAGAGCACCCGAACAGAGCAACCCCCTGCTTGCTCCTTCTATTGCGGAGCACCCATGCGGAGCAACCCCCTGCTTGCTCCTTCTATCGTGGAGCACCCATGCGGAGAAAACCCCGATTTGCTCCCGAAAATTATGGAAACTTCTAATTAATTTCGGAATTTTTCCTAATCTTTTTATTTTCTTCTCCCAGCCGCCTGTGGCCTTGGGATATATTATATTCTATTTTTTCTAGACAGAGAACGTTTCTTTTGAGAGAGAAGAAACTTTAGAACCTTTGGATATTGTGATTTTGATACTTGTAAAGGGAGGAGATCATCTCTCTTGATTTAGAGAAGAATCCTCTGAACCCTATTATATTTTATCTGCAATAATATTCATGTCTTCTTCATCTCTTGACTTTGTGTTCTCTGTTGTTATGGCTGAGTAGTCAATCTTGTTAGCCTAGGGTTCTAGGGTGTTGTTCCATTGAACTGAACATAGATAAGCATCATTCTCGCCTTTGCTCTCCACTGTTCGTACTGCTGATACTGATTTGATCACTTAGTATTTGATTCCAAGTTTAATCTTTTATCATTAATCCTGAATTAGGTTGCTAGATCTGTTGAGAGCAAGCATCACATCCCTGGTCAGCGAAAGTAGATATCAGGGTGTGATGTGAGCATATTAGGTCTGTGCTTAATGTTTGCTGTTGAGTATTAGTCCACGCGAGAGCATAGGCACCATTGCTCCTCTGCGAAAGGAGCGCACCTGCGAGAGCAGGGTGTTCTAGTTAAGAAATCTGAGTTCTAGGCTGCATTTAAAGAGCTTGAATAATTGTTTGGTTCAGCATGGTTAACACCCAATGATACACCCTAGATTGACATCCTTATATCCTGAAATTAAAACCCATTTTAATTATTTGTTTCTCAATATTTGCTTCTTTACAAAACTTATTGTTTTAGCTTGAATTTGATCCTATAAAAATAAAGTGTAATATTTAGTCTCTGTGGATTTGATCCTAAAATGCTACATCGACATACCATTCGATTGTGGTAGTATGCACATTAGGTTAATTGGTGTGCCTTCGTACGTAATATCAATTTGGCGCCGTTGCCGGGGACCAATAATTTTACCTTTATTTCTTTTTCGCAAATTTTCTAGTCTAAAACATCTAACTTACTCTATCTTTTCTTTGCTTGCAGCTGATGTTCCAGGTGTATGACCAGTAGAAATACTCGAAGCCACACCTCAAGTCCATTAGTCACGCTCACCAACGAAGAGTTAGCAAGATTAGAAAGAACCAACAGACAACAACCGAGGCCGACTCACGCCACAATGGGCGATCACGGTGACCAGAATGATCTCACTGCAGCATTGGCTCTGATGCAACAGCAAATTCTCCAGATGCAGCAGACCATTTCCACACAAGAAGCTGCTCGCAATCAGCAGGAGCAAGCTGCTCAAATCGGTGAGCGAAATCTGCCGCGGAACATCCCTGCTACGCGTTCCACGATTGCTCCACCACCCTGTACCAGACAAGACTTCGAGATCAAGCCTGCTATGATCAATCTGGTGCAGAGGAAGATGTTCCATGGGCTTCCAGCTGAGATACCTATGGAACACATTGAGGCTTTTGAAGAGATCTGTAGCTTCACACGTGCTAATGGTGTACCTCCTGATTACATCAAGTGTATGCTCTTTCCGTTCTCTCTAGCGGACAAGGCGTCAAGATGGCTCAAGTCGCTCTCTACAGGCTCTCTCACTACATGGGAGCAGGTCAGATCAGCCTTCTTGGGACACTTCTACACCAAGTCTAAAACAACAACCCTCAGGAACAAGATCTCTTCATTCAAGCAGCACGCAAGCGAGCCGTTCAATGATGCGTGGGAGCGATTTAATGACTCTCTCAGGGAATGCCCACACCACGGTTTTGAGAAGGATCATGTTCTTGGTATATTCTATGATGGTGTTGAGTGGGAGTTCCGCAATGCTCTCAATGCTGCGAGCAGGGGAGACTTCATGAAACAGACCACCGAGGGCGCTTACGAGCTGATAGAGAACATGGATGCTAGTTCTGCGAACAAAAACCCATAAGCAGATCGATCCAAGAAGGTGAAATGTGTTGATGGTCAGTGGAAAGATGAACTCACTGCTAAGGTTGATCTGCTCTTGAAGAGCAATGAAGGCCAAGTCATGTACATGGACGAGGCACCACCAGAGGAGATAGCTAAAGATCTAGCTGTTTCTGAAGGCGGAAAAAGGGGCAAGGATCATCAGGAAGTTCTCTACATCAATGGTCAAGGGTATGTGCAGAACCGGAACTACTACCAGAACCAGCGGAGCAACCCTAACCTCCTCTTTTACCGGAGCAACAATGCAGAAAATTCTGGAGATCAAATGCAGCGAAACCAGCAAGGTGCTCCACAGCAGAGAGATTTTCCTTCGAGTTTCCAAGGCAAGACTTTTGTCTTCAACCAAGCTCGGAATCGATTTCACAGCCAGAACCAAAATCAGAGCCATCAGAATCAGCAGAGCAACCCGCAAGGTGTTCCAGCTAATTCAGGGAGCGGACAGAGTGAGATGAAAGCCCTAGGGAACATGATGCAGCAGCTGCTCTAGAGTCAACAGATACATGCCAAGGCGTTGAACCAAGCTACTTCTGCTATCAACACAAGGATGGACAACATGTTCACTGAGTTCAACACGAAATATGACACAGTGAGCAGTCACATGCGCCAGATTGACATTGCTCTCGCTCAGACTGCAGAGAGTGTCAAGAGACAGCAGGGGATGCTACCTGGAAAAACTGATAGAAATCCAAGGGATTGTTATGTAGTAGAATTGAGAGGTTGTAGACAGCTGAATGATCCAACACCAAGGCGATTTACTGCTGCAGAGAAAGCTAAGCAGAAAGAATTAGAGCAACCTGCTGGGGTCGCTCCGACTACTACAGAGCAACCTGCTGGGGTCGCTCCGACTACTACAGAGCAACCTGCTGGGGTCGCTCCGACTATTCCAGAGCAATCCGGTGGGGTCGCTCCGACTACTCCGGATCAACCTGCTGAGACTGCTCCAGACAAATCTACTGAAACTCCACCAGCTCGAGTCTATGTTCCTAGGGTTCCCTACCCAATCCGACCCAGACATCTGAGGGATCCCATTAGTGAAGAGCAACTGACATGTTTTAACAAGATTGTGAGAAAGCTTCCTAAAGAACTTGCATTTGAAGATGCTCTGCAGATTCGCCAATTGCTCCAGTTCTTTAAAAACTGTAGAGAGACTCAAGAGGAGATCAAGGTCTTCTATACTAAACCACTGTCTACACCAGCATTGAAGGTATTGCCTAAGGTTGATGATCCTGGAAAGTTTGTTTTCCCATGTTCCATCGCAAGAACAACCTTCAACGATGCTCTTTGTGACTCTGTTTCTTGTGTTAATCTCGTCTCAAAGGCTATTGTAGACGATTTGGGTATTGCTGGTGTTGAGCGTTCTCAGCTGAGTCTGACCTTTGCAAACTCTTCTAGAGCAGTCCCATATGGAACCATCCGCTGCCTTCATGTCCAAGTAGGGGACTGCATTGTTTCTGTTGAGTTTCAAGTTGTTGAGATGGATAAAGATCATGAGATGCCTTTGATATTTGGAAGGACATTCATGGATACTGTTGGAGCAACCATCGATATGCCTAGGAAGAGAGTCTGCTTCTCCAACATCAGCAAGAAAGTTTTCTACAAGGCTGTACCCACCATATATTCCTCATCACATGCCTCTTCCGTCTCAGTGTTTGATGTAGAAAAGCTGAAGGTGATTCCAGAGAGAGAGCATGGTGATAAAGGTGAGAGCAGGCTGTTCTCTGATGAAAATCCTAGCACTGATCCTACTAAATTCAGAGGGAATTCAAAGGTAAAACAGAAAGTCCAGAAGAAAATGGTCAAGGGAGATCCTACAATGACTTTGATACCTCTTAAGTGTGATGAGAACTACAAGGGTACCTCCAAACCGTTCTCTAAAGTCAGAGCCATTATCACACATGAGCTGAAGGAGAAAGGAGAAGCTGCTGTTAAAGGGTTGTTGAGCAGGGTTTTGAAGCTGAACATGTCTGATTGTGGAGCTTGTTTTGGAACAGGCCCTCCTGCTCTAGCAGACTAATCCCAATCACCGAAGTCTAGAAGAAAAGGGTCAAGGGAGATCCTACAATGAATTTGATACCTCTTAAGTGTGATGAGAACTCCATTGAGTATGAGGTAAAGTGCAAGGGTACCTCCAAACCGTTCTCTAAAGTTAGAGCCATTCTCACACATGAGCTTAAGGAGAAAGGAGAAGCTGCTGTTAAAGGGTTGTTGAGCAGGGTTTTGAAGCTGAACATGTCTGATTGTGGAACTTGTTTTGGAACAGGCCCTCCTGCTCCAGCAGACTAATCCCCATCACCGAAGTCAAGCTAGTGACTTTAACCAAGCGCTTGGTGGGAGGCAACCCACTGGTCAGTTTAAATTGTTTTTTGAACTTTTCTTTAGTTTTTATTTTGCTTTTATTTCACTGAGTTTCAGGTAAAAAAAAAAACCAAGATGCCTCTGTTCTACCGACAGAGCACACCCAAGGAGCAAATCGACCCTGCTCTGTAAGGTTGCTCCGCGCCAGGTAAGTATCAGGTAAGTCTGGTTTCCTGCCTCTAGGTTTATTTTCACACCAGGGACGGTGTGAAGTAAGTCTGGGGGGAGGCACCTATGTGTTTCTGAACTCTATTTGCTTATGTTTTCATTTATTGAGTCAGTCCTAGGATCGAGTCAGTCAAAGTTATGTGGGAATAACTTTATAACCACCTCATGCTCTAAGTATCTTATTCAGTGACCTTAGCAGTGATGAAAGACGTTCACCTGGACCTGGAACACTCCCTGACTTTACCTCACCTTGCTCTCCAGAAGATTTCTGATTGTAGAGGTTATTCTGGAAAGACTTAAACTCCACCTAACTTGAACCTAATATTGACTTAATTCTTCTTGTTATGGGCGTTAGATTAGGGAAACAAGATTACACTCAGGACATCTTAATTCTTTCTATCCATCTTGTTGATCCTAAGTGGCTAGCTCATCTTTAGCTAGTTCCCACCATGAACCTTAAAACCTTTGTTTCACCCTCATGCATTCTGTTTTTAAGTTTCATATGTGCAGATATGTGCAAAAGGGCTGGAGAGGAAAGGATCAACACTGCTCTCACTCGTTTTTCTCACAGACTACGCTTCAGAGCAAAGACATACATGATCCGACAAGAAGGGAGCAACGAGTAGGGGTGATCTGACAAGAAGAGAGCAGTCAGTAGGTGATCCGAGCATAAAAGATCAAATGGTGAAAGAAGTGCTTAAGTCAGAACCACCAGAATTACCTCCTTCTCGTCATCATCATCATCAGAACTCGTCAGTTCATTATTCAAGTCAATCAAAAAAAAAAAATCAGTATTATTTATGTTCCAAGAGTTCTAAGAGATGATGAGAAGGAGAAGCGCCGAAACATTGCCCCTGGTAGATCAGAGAAGAAAAGAACTGAAGTGGGAAATGAAACAGTATGTAGAAGGGGTAATCTGAAAGGAAGAGAGCAAACCTGTACGGAGCAGAGGAGTTAGTGCTCCACGACGATTGCTATGTAGAGAAAACGAGTGAGGGTTGTCGAGATCAATTGATCTATCCTCTCTGGCAATTTTGTGTGATATCCTGCATCCTCTACAAAGACATGGTAAACCCTAAACACTTGTTAACTCCACTTTAAACACTGAAAAAGCCTGTCTCATACCTAGCCCGTTTTCCCTGAATAATGCCTATGACAAGAAGCTCACACTGATCTTAAATGAATATAAGGAGTTTCTGTCTGGAAGGTTTTACTTTTGCAAGTATGAGATATAAAGTATGGAGCCGATTTGAACAGCAGTCAGTGAGGGTTCTGGTAGGGGTGTGTCGTCCTAATATGTCTGCTTGTATGGTTCAGAGATTTGTGGTTAAAGTATGGTTGCTGAAATGAGAGAGTTCCCACACTTTCAAACTTTTCCCACTGATCTGGAACTTGATATTGTTTGAGGACAAACAAGGATCCAAGTCTGGGGGAATTGATATGTTGTGTTTTTGACATATTACACAGATACTTTGCATATCACTTTTGTGTTTTATTGGAGTATACTTAGTGTGTTTTGAGTTATTTCAGGTATAGAACGAGTTGGAATGCACCAGAAGGAGCATATGGAAGAAAGAATGCAAAAACCAGAGTTTTCCATCGCGGAGCACCCGAACGGAGCAACCCCCTGCTTGCTCCTTCTATCGCGAAGCACCCATGCGGAGCAACCCCCTGCTTGCTCCTTCTATCGTGGAGCACCCATGCGGAGCAAACCCCGATTTGCTCCCGAAAATTATGGAAACTTCTAATTAATTTCGGGATCTTCCCTAATCTTTCTATTTTCTTCTCCCAGCCGCCTGTGGCCTTGGGACATATTCTATTCTATTTTTTCTAGACAGAGAACGCTTCTTTTGAGAGAGAAGAAACTTTAGAACCTATGGATATTGTAATTTTGATACTTGTAAAGGGAGAAGATCATCTCTCTTGATTTAGAGAAGAATCCTCTGAACCCTATTATATTTTGCTCCTCTGCGAAAGGAGCATAGGCAACATTGCTCCTCTGCGAAAGGAGCGCACCTGCGAGAGCAGGGTGTTTTAGTTAAGAAATCTGAGTTCTAGGCTGCATTTAAAGAGCTTGAATAATTGTTTGGTTCAGCATGGTTAACACCAAATGAGACACCCTAGGTTGACATCCTTATATCCTGAAATTAAAACCCATTTTAATTATTTGTTTCTCACGATTTTCTTCTTTACAAAACTTATAGTTTTAGCTTGAATTTGATCCTATAAAAATAAAGTGTAATATTTGGTCTCTGTGGATTTGATCCTAAAGTGCTACATCGACATACCATTCGATTATGGTAGTGTGCACATTAGGTTAATTGGTGTGCGTTCGCACGTAATATCAGTTGGCAAAATGGGCGATCGAGCTGAGCGAGTACGACATCGAATACCGTGCAAAGACCTGTGCGAAATCGCAAGTACTCGCGGACTTTTTAGTGGAGCTCCCGACAGGAGGCACGCCCGAACAGGAGCCGAACTCGACCTGGACCCTATACGTTGACGGATCCTCGTCCAAACAAGGATCTGGAATCGGCATCCAACTGGCGACCCCAACGAGAGAAGTGTTGGAACAGTCGTTTCGATTAGTTTTCCACGCCTCGAACAATGAAGTCGAATACGAGGCTTAATCGCAGGACTACGACTGCCTCACGGTCTAAAGATACGCAACCTCCACTCCTACTGTGATTCTCAGCTAGTGGCCAGCTAGTTCAGCGGGGAATACAAAGCAAGGGACGAAAGAATGGAAGCATATCTGACCCTGGTTCAATATCTAGCCCTCACTCGAATTCCTCGGTCGAAAAACGCTCTGGCTGCCTTGGCATCCAGTTCGGATCCCGATTTAGCAGAGTAATCCCTGTGGAGTTCATTGAACATCCTAGTATCGGACCGCCCATAGTCGTAAACCTGATCAACAAACCGGAAGACGACATCGATGAAAACGATGATCGGCCAGCCGTAGATTAGTCCAGCTACGGGTTCAACCGTTCGTGGATTGAAACGATCCTCGCATTCATAACCAACGAGGAACTCCCATCGGAAAAATGGGCGGTCCGAAAAATAAAGACTCAAGCTGCACGATATGTTCTGGTCGACAGAGAGCTCTATAAATGGAGATTCTCCGGACCACTCATGACCTGCGTGCAAGGAGAAAAGGCACAGCGAATTATGGAAGAAGTGCACTCCGGATCCTGCGGAAACCACTTTTGTGGGATATATCTCGTAATAATAAAAATCAAGCGTTACAGATATTTATTGCCGACAATGGTAAAAGACTGCGAGGATTTTTCACAAAAATGTGAAAAGTACAAAAGACACGCCCAACTATCCATCAACCAGCGAGAGTTCTCTCATCCATCTCAGCACAGTATCCGTTCATGTTATGGTCAATGGATATAGTCGGACCGATGCACACATCGAAACAAAAACGTTTCTTATTAGTTCTAAATGGGTTGAAGCAGATTCTTTCGCAAGCATCAAAGACGCCCAAATAGAATATTCATATGGAAAAATATCGTTTGCAGGCACGGAGTCCCCTACGAAATCGTAACGGATAACGGGTCTCAGTTTATTTCGGCTAGACTCGAAGCTTTCTGTGAGAAATGGAAAATACGATTGAAAAAATCAACTCTAAGATATCCTCAAGGCATCGGACAAGCCGAGACCATTAACAAAACTATCCTCGACGGCCTAAAACGCCTTGACGCCAAAAAGGCAAATGGGCAGAAGAGTTCGAATTAGTTTTGTGGTCACACCGCGCGATCCCGAGACGAGCGACGGGCGAAACCCCATTCGCCCTCGTATACGGAATAGAGTGCATGATCCCAGCAGAAGTAGAATTCCCGAGAGTACACAAGAGGCTGCTCCCAGAAAGAGAAGAGTCGAACAACCTGATGCTGCTCGATGAACTCGATCTAATTAACGAACGACGGGATCATGTCCTCGTCTGAATTCAAAATTATCAACAAGTGGCTGCAAAGTACTACAACTCGAATGTACGAGGCTGTAGATTTCAAGAAGGCGAACTAGTCCTACGAAAAGTCTTCCAAAAGACCGCAGAACGAAATGCCGGGAAACTGAGAGCAAACTGGGAAGGACCATACAAGGTCATAAAGGTGGTCCGGCCGGGAGCGTATGAAATCGCGAACATGCAGAACATCAAAATTCCTCTATCATGGAATGCAATACACCTCAAAAAATACTATCACTAGGCAACACGCTCCGCAAAACACTGAACTATGAGACGGCTTGATCCCTGCTAAGGGGTACGTAGGCATCTCGTCGCATGGTGAGACCAGCTATCCCCCCTCGTTAAAGGGGGGGGGGGGTAGGTGAGTATACGTATACTCGTATACTCCCAAAATTTTAAACTATAACGAAAAAATTTCAACGACGGGGCAAAAAGAAAAATGAAATTATGAATATAGTGAGACGTCGCCAATGTTCGGAAAACCGTCTTTCTTAAAAACAAAAAAAAATTCCACCGGCGAATATAAAATGTACAAAACCTCTTAAGATATGAATCCTTTGCGAAGTTCCAAGCAACGGTAACATCTACCACCTAAGTTTGTTGCTGATCACAACAAACTCGCAACAGTTCTAAACAAACTTAAGTTATCTCGCAGAGATAGCTCTCATGCACCCAACACAAGGGTAATAGCGCTATAAATCAATTAAAATTTTGGTCAGCACCTTTGGGGATGCTCGATTCCGACCAGACAAGTCGTGTAAGCCTATAACCTATCGCGGACTTTAAATCGGTACGAAATCAAGTTAAAATCACAACAGGCAAAACGAACGCCGATTAGTCATCGCAAAGCCTTAAAACCGAAAGTAAGCCTAGGTCTTACCCTAAACCCATCACACTGGTCTCTAACGTCTCAAGGCATGAATTGAGATCCTAAAGGCATGTCTCTTCGTCTACATCTGAACGCTCACTTGATTCCTAAGTATCCTAGAACGAGCAAACGAATAAGGAAATCTACAAAGGAGTTGGAATGTGAGACGACAACTCGCAGACCTCCCTCTACATTCACACAAAGGAAAGCATCCTTTTTCGAAACAAAAGAAAACTTAAACTGATTCTTCATTCATAAAAGTTGCAAAAGCAATGGGGATTCAAAGCCATAACGGCCAGTCCCAAAATAAAAACACGGCCACAGTCGGCCAAAATATAAAGATTAAAAATAAAAAGTCTCACACGAGAATAAAACTTCAAACATCCTCCGCATGCGGAGTCTCATCCTCGCCCATCACTTAATCGGAACTCGGAACCATACCTATACCTCCGTCATCAACCTCTAGAGCCTTTCTCTCGTCTGTACTTGGCTGAAGGGTGCACTTGGATCTCAGGCCAGCAAGAGCCGAACCAAAGTCGCCCTCCTCCTCCGTTAACTCCGCTTTGCGAGCAAGAAGTCTAGCTTCCTCCAATCGTGGAGACGGAGGTGCATCATTCAGAAAAAGCTGAACCTCGCTCATCCCACCCTCAGCAGTTTCCAAGGCAACGTCCCTATCATGGATGATCGACAACCTATCAAGGGAATCGGCAATCCTTGAAATACGGGCCTCCAATTCGGAAGGGGCACCCTCCTTGACCCCTTCAATCTCGCGGACGTCAACCCCTTGATACTCTTAACCTTGCGTTGAAGTCTGCGCAGATCCGAAGCTTTAGCCTTCTTCGCATCCTTTGCCTTGAGAAAGGAACTCACAGTCTTCCCAAGATAAGGAAATACTAACCGCCTAGAGGAGAAGTATATAAGCATAAGGTCGAAGTCAAGAGGGGCAGAGGTTTTTAGACCTAAAAAAACTGCTGTTAGCGTAGGCAAATTTAAGACTTGGTGGTTATACTAGCAAGTCGGATTCTTAAAACGTTTGGTTGTTTAAGTTCCGCGATTCTCTTTGTAACAGCTTTCAATCTTTTTTATCAATAATAGCCTTTGCGCAATCTCTTCATCTGTATTATGTTCATCTTTTTTTTTTATTGTGTTTCCGTAGAGATTAGACCTCTGGAGAATTAGGGTTTTCGCTACATTTCCAAATTTGATAGAAAATCGACAGTGTGAATTTTGGTTCCCACAAACTCTAAGGGAGTTTAGCTCAAGGTTAGTTTACCTTGAAGAGTTCATAATATATAAGAGAGCAGGGATTCGAGAGGGTTGCGTTTGTATTACACGTTTGCGAATTGGTTGGAATTAGCTTTCTCATTATAATGGATTCAATTTCTGGACAAGGTTCCGGCGAGTAGGAAACGACCTCGTTAACAAACTCCGTGTGTCATTTACTTTCGGTTCTATAATTCTTGACTCAACCACACTTACAATTGGTATCAGAGCAGGTTCTCGCTAGAGATTCAGTTTAGTCTCAATTAAATCAAGGGTGAGTTCAGAAACTGCTACAGCAGAGTTTGGCGACCAGTCTTGATAGAGGCTTATCAAGAAGGAACATTTATGACAAAGCCGCTGAGACTGGATTCATCTAATTATGGATATTGGAAGGTCTGTATGCTAGCTTTTATCAGTGGTCTTGATGAGGATTGTTTGGAATTCAATTGACGATTGTTGGAGTCCTCTTGTGATGCTTAATGAAGAGAAGGTTAAAGTTCTCAAGACGAGAGATAAGTGTACTATTGCAGAGAAGAAAGCTTCAAACTACAAATCTAAGGCGAAGACAACTATTTATAATGTTATTGATGCGAGCTACTTTAAGCTGATTTTTCAATGTGTGCCAGCTTAGAAGGCGTGAAAGGCATTAGAGAGTATGTTCAAAGGTACTACAAGTGTCTAGATTTGAGAATCTGAAGTTGGATGGAGAAGAAACTGTGGCTTAGTTTAGTGCTAGATTGTGTGACATATCTAATGAGTGTTTCGCTTGGAACGCAGTACAGGTACAAGAAGCTGTTAAATAAGCTAAAGAGGTAGATGCCAATGAAGTTTGAGTCAAAGATTTCTACTATTGAAGAAGTTCATAATCTAGATTAGATGGGTTTTTGATGAGTTTGTTGGGATTCTTCAAGCTTTTAAGATGAGCAAGGCATATAGAGATAAAGATAAGAGTAATGATAAAGATAAGAAGAAAGAAAAACCTTAAGGGATTGCTTTAAAGGGTTCATCTTCTGAAATTTCTATAGCGATGATCACTAGGTAGTTTCCTAACTACTTGAATCAACATCATGGCAAGAAAAAGAATTGAAAAATATATGAATCAAGATGTTCATCATCTAAGATACAGTGCTTTGAGTGCAAAGGGTTTGGACATATTCGGTCTGAATGTGTAAACCTATAGAGGCATGAGAAGAAGAGGAACAAAAAGATTGAATCTGACACTAATTCAGATGATGGTGAGAAGCTGAATTTTTGTGTGGCATTCAGTACTTTGATTCTAGTTTTGAGAAGAAGTCTACGGAAGGATCTGCATCAGAGTCTGTGTCAGGTTCTACACGTGGAGGTGATGATGTTTCTAAAAGTGATGATGATGCTAGAATTTCGATTAAGTAGATCCTGCTAAGAACTACGAGACATTGTATACATATTGGCGCAAGATAGTTAAGGAGAATTCTGTGTTGTCAAGGAGAAGGTTAAGCTGGAGGTTCAGATTGGTCAAGCACTAAAATATGGTCCAGAGAAAGAAGAAGAAGTAAGGCAAGCTAGAGTTCAACTTGAATAAACTCATAGAGGTTTAAAGATGCTTAATAATGACACATATCAGTTGGATCATCTTCTCAGCATTGGAGAGAGTTATCGGTGTGGTCTTGGATTCAAAGGTGAATCTTCTAAAATTCGATGTGTTTTATGCCTTTTGAAACAATATAGAATGTAGCGACGTGTGCTACAAAGCCAGTTGTGAAGAGTTCGACAAACATTACAACAAATGGTAAAACTGCAACTGTTACAAGAACTGGTGTGAAGACTATGACTGCTACTGTGGCTGCTATAGAAGATGCTGCAAGGGCTGATACAGAGATTGCTACAAGGAAAACTCAAGGAGTGCAGAGGACACCTCGACGACCTTTTGTATATGTTTGTCATCATTGTGGGGTCGTTAAGCATATTAGACCAAGGTGTTTCAAGCTGTTGAGAGAGAAGCATCAGATGGAGTTGGCGTATAGTATGATCACAAAATCCAACATGTTATTGTGGGTTCAAGGTCATGTTCGGCGTGATGGTTTTAATTCTGGTCATGGAGCTAATCATGGTGGGATAAGGGTCCGGAATACGTGGTCTAGAAGATATGATCATTATGGAGATGGTGGAATAGGATTTTATCCTCAATATGGAGAATGAAGTTCATCTTCATATTAGTTTTTGACCATGATTTGACTCAAAAGAGAAGATGGAAGATGCAGCTTCAAGCCAGAGTTGTTAAGTCACATGCCAAAAAGGGAGAGATTGAAGAAGTTATTTTCTACGGTGTTATGTACTAGTTCGTGACGTACTATAGGAGGTAGTTCAAGATGTGTGTCAAGACGTAGGTCAGGAACTCGATTTGTGAAGTTTCTTACAAAGAATATATCAATTGTGATTGCATGTCTAATTGGAGAAAAGACAAAGAAAGAGAATATCTTGTTCAAGACAAATGACGTTTTCCGTTAAGTTAAATGGAAATGCTTGGAGAGGAAGTGTTACTTTCAAAAGAATAAGAAATTTCCTAACATGGAAATGAAAATTCATTAATGTGCAATTAATGAATTTGGAGAAAAAGTTTATGGCTTCTTATATAAGGAGGGACGTGTCTTATGAGAAGACAAGCACCCAAAGATTAAAGTGAGAGGGAGTTTTCATTGTTTGATTGTTGTGTGTTGACTTTGGTGTTGACGTAATGTCTGACGGAGTGGTCTGTTGTCTTGGTGTTGTGACGTTGGTGTTGACGTTGTGTTTAGCAGAGTTGTCTATTGTGTTGTGGTGATCAAGGTGTGCGTTGGTGTTAAGGTGCTCACTGGTATTTTTTGTAAAGTACTTGGTGACGTAACTTCAGAGGCTTGGAGGTTGAAGTCTAGATTCAGGGATAATATTCTCAGGGTTAGGTTATCATGATAAAGTCCAAACTCTGGAGGAATATAGCTCAAGGTTAGTTTACCTTGAAGAGTTCATGCTATAGAAGAGAGCGGTGATTCAAGAGGGTTGTGCTTGTATTACATGTTTGTGAATTAGTTGTAATTTACTTTCTCATTCTAGTGGATTCAAATTATGGACAAAGTCCCGAGTAGTAAGAAATGAACCTCGCTAACAAACATTGTTGTTATTTACTTTTTTTCTCTATAATTCTCGACTCATCCGCACTTACATAATGTTTTCGAAAAATTAAAAAAAAAAAATGTTTCTACATAGCTTGTTTTAACATTTTCTACATAGATTTGTAGTTTTACTTAAGCTCTGCAATATGTAAGTTTTCTTTTGGATTTACTGATACACGGTTTTCAGAGGTACAAGTACATGTTCTATGTTCAATATGTCGTTATATTCAGAGACCCACTTGAAAAAGGGGGGGGGGGGGGTCAACTAACGTAGGTTAAATATAATTAGATGAATTTTAGGCTGTATATTATATTAAAAACAGCTCTGTTGGTCGCTTAGTCTTTCCCTTGCCACCTTTTCCCTTTCCTGCACCTTGTGTTCTCCATTTTTAGTTTAAATTAATTAGATTCTAGGTTTTTTGTTAGACTCTAGACTTAGGTATAAATTATGACCTAGATTAAAAATTCTTCATGGTCCGCCATTGGTTACACTGATAATGTATAATGTGAATATAGCTTATCGATACGAACTCACTTGACATTGGTAAAATATCTTTATTTTTAACATATGTAGACAACATGTAATTCAGACTAGGACGATGAACTAATAATGTGTGTGTGGCAGTTGTAGGATAAAAAAGTAAAATCATATATTTAAGTTAAAAGTTTGCCTTCTCTAACTAATTATATTTATCTTTTTGTAGAAATGCATTTGAACAACTATATTATATATGATATCTAGTTTAGGTTATAA
This sequence comes from Eruca vesicaria subsp. sativa, assembly GCA_932364175.1. Classification (NCBI taxonomy): domain Eukaryota; kingdom Viridiplantae; phylum Streptophyta; class Magnoliopsida; order Brassicales; family Brassicaceae; genus Eruca; species Eruca vesicaria. Next base: position 11,210 of record CAKOAT010108154.1, on the reverse strand, counting down.
GATCGGAAGTTGCTATGCCCTTTTTCAAAAAAAAAAAAAAAAAAAATCGGAAGTTGCTAATCTTAGTGAGACCTTTAACAAATTCAGAAAAGTTGTGTTGAATGTGCGATTCAGCTCTGGTCAACAAAAGGAAGAAAGAAGTCTCGTATCTCAAACTATCTGGTTAAATTGGTATAACTGTGGTTTGATATGAGTTGATTGTAATTTCCAGTTAAGTCCTTATCAAACAAGTATTAAAAGAGCAATATAGAATCTTGTGAAGTTGTCTACGTGTGAAAAAATATTTGACCAATCAAAATATTTCATTACGTCATGTCAATGAGGAATTTCTGAATTTGGGCTTCAGTTTTTAAAGATCCTCAGGTTAATATAAGACGCCCATGAAGCCCATTTCATTGAAAGTAGCATTACCTGATTCTTCACCCCGATTCTTCATCTACGCGATACCCCCTTTTTCATTTTGTACAAATCCTAAATTTCCTACAACGATTCGTAAACCCTTTGCTCTTCCTCTTCTTCGATTCTGTTTCACGCCTAGAACCTAACAAAGCCTCGATCGAAGCCACCGTCAAATCTGTTGTTTAACGAGACTACTGCTCCTCCCCCGGCTGACTCATCACCACCGCCACCCTCTGATCCAGAACCGTCACCTCCTCCTCCTTCCGATTCACTGCTACCTCCCCTGCCTTCTATTCTACCGCCACTCCGCCACAAATTTCAAATCCTCCACCAGCTGACTCAACCAACTCCCCACCGCCGCAGACATCAACCAATACCCCGTCTCCTCCTCCTCTTACTCCTCCAGCGGATTCGGAAACACCACCAGGTTCACCAAACGAACCCAACAACCCTCCTCCATATCCAGACGTTCAGTCTCCTCCTCCTCCTCCTTCAACAAACCCTGAAACCCCACCGCCGGAATCTTCTACTGCTACACCATCAGAACAACCAAACTTACCTCCGACTCCACCGTCAGACCCCACCAACTCTCCCCCAGTCCAACCATCACCACCAACTAATTCTCCACCGCCGAGCTCACTCCTTCCACCGGCCAAATCTAACGGTGGACCAGTCCTGTCTCCATCAGTCCCCAGCCGAGATACGCCTCCAACAAACAACACCAATGGAAACAGCTATCAAGGGAAGAGTATGGTCAGCATGGCTGTCTCCGGCGTCGCCATCATGGCCCTTGTAGCCATTGCGTTCTTAGTGAGAAGAAATAAAAAGAGAAACATTGATAGCTATGCTCACTCACACTACTTGCCACACCCTAACTTCTCCGTCGAGTCAGGTTTATAAAAATATCTCTGTTTTAATCTCTCTGTTTCTTAGCTTTGATTAATTTTCTTGAAAATATAGATGGATTCTTTTACGGACAAGACCATAGTAAAGTCTACTCTGGTCCTGGTGGTTCAATGTACAACTCACAGCAGCAGCAGCAATATTCTTCTAACAGCTACGGTAGCCAAAGAGGTCATCAAATGCATTCCAGTGACTCTGCGATCCTCGGAACTAGCCAGACTCATTTCAGTTACGAAGATCTTGCGAAGATAACTCAAGGCTTTGCTCGACACAGCATTCTTGGAGAAGGAGGGTTTGGTTGCCTATACAAAGGTACGTTGCATGATGGTAGAGTTGTTGCGGTGAAGCAGCTTAAAGCTGGAAGCGGACAAGGAGAGAGTGAGTTGAAGGCTGAAGTTGAGATCATCAGTTGTGTTCATCATCGGCATTTGGTGTCTCTGGTTGGTTACTGTATTTCGGACCAGCATAGATTGCTTATCTATGAGTATGTTTTCAATCAAACTTTGGAGCATCATTTGCATGGTATTGCCATTTCTGTTATAGATAAGGGACTAGCTCGCGTTTTACGGCGGTTTTGGTTTTTCGCGGTTTTGTGCTTAACTCGGATGATCGTGTAATCGACGTTTGTTTCGTTCTTCCAAGATAACGATCTTCCGAGTTTTCCGCGGATTTCCTTCGTTCGGAAATCTTTTTTAGAATTATAAAACGATTTCTCGAGTTTTATAAAACGACTTCTCGAGTTTTATAAAACGATTTCTCGAGTTTTATAAAACGATTTTTGTATTCCGTGGAAAGTAATGATTTTATCTTTACAGAAGTTATCGTAGACATTGATTTCGAGATTACGGTTTTTGACACCAACAGACCACTTTCTCATTCTCATTCTCTTTCTCATTCACATTCACTTTACTCTTTCATTTCCCCTTTAACGTTCACTTTCACTTTTACTCATTCATTAAATTTAGACTCCTTAACACTAGACGCCACCCATTCTCGGTGTCTCATGCAATACACATCACAAAGCATTGATACCTAATGACATCTCAATATCATACATCCATCGATCACATATCACAAGTACGTCTATCACCTTAGATGCCAATAGATATACTTTACATTCATCAGTCACTAAATCATTCACTTCTTTCTAGCAACCTATCTTTCATTCACAATCATCACATGGGACACAAATCAATCTCACAATCATTCACGAACAATCATTAACCACAACAATACAAGGCAGTTCATTAAGTCCCATTTAACAGTATGAGGGTTCTTATGCATCATGATTCATTCATCTATCAACCTAACGCCCATTATGATCTATCAACCTAACTTCCAAACAAGTACTATCCAAACCCTAATTCCAACATCAACCAGAATAAAAATTATGAGAATAGATCTGGATTCGAACCACCTCACCTTAGCAATAAACTGAGATCTGGATCTGGAAACAAGAGAGAAGGGGATGAGATCTGGAACTCTCCTCAACACACAACACCACCACCATCGGCTGCTCACGGCAAGGAAAGAGAAAGGAAGGTGCAAGGAGAGAGAAAGAAGAGAGAGAGGGAGCTGACGGCTAGGGCTTTCGGTCTCTGGGAATTCTCTACAGGGCTTCGCTTCAGGTTTTGGATGGGACAAGAGGAAGGGGCTGCAATCCTTTTTATAATGAGTTGCAAGAAACCCTAGGTTTTATGGGCAAGTGGGCCGTAGAGAGGCCCATTAGTCTTCCAAAAATTTTGGGCCCGGTATCGGATTGTTACAATCTCCCCCACTTAATAGAATTCGTCCCCGAATTCTGCGTGCCAAGAACTCAGCCCATATACATCATAACCAACGTGGACATCATGTGTCACTTGTTCACTAACAGTTTCTGTAACTTCATGGTTCACTAACCTTACGGGGGTCCCTCATCATTTTAAATTCCATCCACCCTTCTAAGTCAACATTTCCTTGCGGTTCACCAACTTCCCCCATACTATGCTTATACTTCCGGTGAGACTTATTCTTTCTGCTGGCATCGAGATGTCAGCTAGGGTACCTCTACAATCTTTTGCTCGACCAATGTGTGGTATCATCGTGAAATCAAAATATCTGTTGTGGTGTGTTGCCGGCTTGCTACCATGCTTCCGCTGCGCTACTCTGATTATCCTTGCTCCTTTTATGCTCACATGTACTTCGGTTCAGGCATCCCCATCTGTGGATTCCACCATCCGAAGGTGACTCCCAGCACGTCCTGGCGGCAGTCTTGTGATCCTCCTAGCTCATATTGGCTATTCCACTTGCCATGTAGTTCTTGGATCTCCGTTCAACTTGGACTCCAGATCTCCCCCACTTTATATCAAGCTTACATGACCTTACATGATCCGTCCTTCCAGCCTCATACTGGTACCTCCATATGTCTCATTCCATCGCGGTATGTATAGTTGTTGTAATCACCCACCATGGCTTGCTAGTGAGACGTGTAGACATCATCCCGAGAAAGCCATCATATCCCTTTATGAACATCAACCTTTTTACCCCGAGAAGATCCTCCATTTCATTTCTCTTACTACCGTTTTCTAGCTCCCTACATCTCAGATTTCCTGATGTACCCTGGCGAACCTTGACACTTACCATCCACTGAATTCTGAAAAATTAACTGATGACTTCAACCAATTCTCATTATGCTCCTCATGATCGTGAACGACCCCGTGCTCCATAACCATATGGCCCTTAGCTTATACTCCATACTTTTTTCCTTAACATTCTCGTCCGAAGATACCTTTTCACCCTCGCAAACTCCATCTCCTTATGACGCTTGTTGGTATACCTGTAGACTGTTGTGAGCTTCATCTAGTTCTCCATCAAATATTTCCACTTGCTTAGTAGCTTCCTAGGTCAATTCCTGGCTATAGCTCGTAGCTCTCCCCCACTTGGGTTTCAACAAGGGATTCCAATACCGCCTCCCACCAAAGTCTCGTATGGGGACATATATATTCTTGAGTGGTAGTTATTATCGTACACAGATTCCACTAATGGTAGTTATCTTCTCCACTTTCCTTAACAAACCATACATACATGCACGCCACACGCGTTTAGCACCATGTCTTTAGCGATCAGAAAATAAGGTCCAATGTTACGATGTCCCCATTGTAGAACATGTAATCCTTGCAGTAATCCGTCATCGATTCATCGTTCTGCCTTTCTCAACTAACCTACAGCCACTGTAGAATCCCTGAAACCACAATCCTTTATCATCTTGTTCCAGTGGTAGTCCTTCTATGATACTTCATACATCTTATGTCCATGTATATGGTATGTCGCTAACTACTGAGTTTCCCCCAAGTTCTCACTCTCCATAACTCTTATCATTCAAATTACTCAGTAAAGGTAGATTCTAAAAACCTACGAACTCATCTCATAACGCATTAAGTACAAGTCATAAGTTAGTATTACCTAGCATTCATCTAACAAGATTCCCTATGCTCTTTAATCCACAAGTTCCCAAGTTGACCGCATGTACACCTTATCGTCTTACCCATCTTCACCATTCGCTGTTCAACCGACCCTCGCCAAACCGGCACATGCCAAATTAGCACAAAAATTGCATATTCACAATCACTCCGAAGAAAGTATCATAACTCCAGCTTATATACAACACCATCCACTGACATTCGGCCTCCACACGTCTCATACTATCTTTGATGTTCTTTTACCCCCATGGTATCTACCACAATTGGTGCATCCTTTAGAATTACAATTGACATGCTCTCTATCTCTTTCTCTTCCTCCATATGGCACTTGGTTACACTTGATATTGTAGTAGTACGAGGTTCTGCAATGCTTGAAGGTTAGGATGCTCATTGAATGATGTTTGTCTTACACACTCCGGTGTCCTTTGGCGTGACGTATACTGAACGAATTAGAATATAACCTACTAACTTAGGGGAAGCTCCTTTTAAAGACATTGGATTTAGCACAAGAAGAATCTTGCAACTATACGGATTCGATCAGAACCATACTAGAAGTATAGATATAACGGGTGGTTTAAAAAATCGTTTCGCATCTTTGAAAATATTCTAAAACTTTCTAAAACTTATTTTTCTTGAAAGCAACAAAACCAAGAACTTTTTGAAAACATTGGACTGCTGACCCCTTAGGATAGTACTAATGGATCTTAACCCCCGCTCTGATACTAATTGTAACAACCCAGTCCCCCAGCGTCGGACCGAGGTTTAGCGAAAGGGTGTTACGAACACGTGTCTACTCAATTAGACAACCCTACGTGTCCCTTACTGGTCCCAGGAATCGGCAGACGCATCTTTTGATGAAATCCGATCCACCTGTATCCACATACTTCTACTTAAAGTCATGCGCATAGGGAAAACATAAATGGAGGGATGAGCAATTGGGATTACTCAGTGAAGTGACTCTAGTCCATCATGTCCGCATAGCACTCTACTCTAACTCATACGGGAATCAAGACCGACTAGCCACTACATTTAATATGCACATACAAGCCGTACAACCACATTTCACATAGCACTCTAGCACCCTAACGTTCATACACCACAAGGACTCAGTCGTTGCTTCACAAAACTCATTCATGCATTCAACCTACCTCCTAGACTCACCAATCACCTTAGACCTCTAGGACCTATGACCGTTTACGGATGTCCCTACACATTCCGGCCTATCCTGAAAGGGGTGCCCACTCTAGGGAAACTATTACCCCTCCAGTTTCCTAGTAATCACCCGCAGGAGGCTCGTTGGCCCACGTGCAACACTGTCCACCCGCGGTTCCCGCCACATACACAGTCAGATGGTCACAATTTGCCACGACTCGGCATTGACTCAATCTTAAGGCGCATATCCCTATCCTTACCCCGCCTTGGCGGTCGCCGTCCATACACGGCCTTTCACTTTCCTCCCACGGGCACTTCATATGTGGGCCATCACATCCTAGACTCTAGACGCCCACCCGTTCTCGGTGGTCCAAACAAGACTTCAAACAAGTTCATTGACGCGACCACTTTCTCATTCTCATTCTCTTTCTCATTCACATTCACTTCCCCTTTAACGTTCATTTTCACTCTAACGTTCACTTTCACTTTTACTCATTCATTACATTTAGACTCCTTCTTAAGACTAGACGCCACCCATTCTTGGTGTCTCACGCAATACACATCACATAGCATTGATACTCAATGACATCTCAATATCATACATCCATCGATCACATATCACAAGTACGTCTATCACCTTAGATACCAATAGATATACTTTACATTCATCAGTCACTTCATTCACTTCTTTCTAGCAACCTAGCTTTCATTCACAATCATCACATGGGACACAAACCAATCTCACAATCATTCACCAACAATCATTAACCACAACAACACAAGGCAGTTCATTAAGTCCCATTAAACAGTATGAGGGTTCTTATGCATCATGATTCATTCATCTATCAACCTAACGCCCATTATGATCTATCAACCTAATTTCCAAACAAGTACTATCCAAACCCTAATTCCAATATCAACCAGAATAAAGATTATGAGAATAGATCTGGATTCGAACCACCTCACCTTAGCAATAAATCTGAGATCTGGAGATATGGATCTGGAAACAAGAGAGAAGGGGATGAGATCTGGAACCCTCCACAACACACGACACCACCACCGCCGGTGGCTCACGGCAAGGAGATAGAAAGGAAGGCGGCAAGGAGAGAGAAAGAAAAGAGAGAGAGAGAGAGAGGCGCGAGAGAGATGGGGCTGACGGCTAGGGCTTTCGGTCTCCGAGAATTCTCTGCAGGGCTTCACTTCAGCTTTTGGATGAAACAAGAGGAAGGGGCTGCAATCCTTTTTAGAATGATTTGCAGGAAACCCTAGGTTTTATGGGCAAGTGGGCCGTATAGAGGCCTATTAATCTTTTAAAAAATTTGGTTCGGTATCGGGTTGTTACAGGCATTATCCCCACCAACTAGTGAGTTAAATATTCTACTGGAACACAAAAGAGTTATAGATATGTTATCTCTCACATGTTGAGTAGTATTCAATTGATTTCTTGAATTCCTCTTTCTGAAAACAATGCCCCCNGCCCCCCCCCCCCCCCCCCCCAAAACATGGTGAGTATTTCCTGAACTTGTTGCGTCCATTCTTGAAATGAAAGCTCATTTTCCATCTTCTTCCTTGTAACGAGTTTTTAAGCAAAATGTCGTGTACTGTCACATGGTCCATCTTTGAACAAGCTTTTTCTAGGAGGACAAAACATCAATAAGTAAGAAGCAAGCTAAGAAACAAAAGTATAACCAAAATAAACCCCAAATAGTTTCTTCTCTAAACTTAAATCTCAAATTTGGTTTTGGATCTAACAAATTCCAATCTTCTTTTTTCTCAAAACCTAAATCCATAATTCATAGCATTATTCAATCACTAATCCAATCTACGATTCAAAACCCTTGATGTATTCAAGTGGATATTTATACTTTGTTTATACCTCTTTCTCATTGCTTCTATTCTTAATCGTTCTCTGCAATTTCAATTTATGTTCATTACTTTTGAAGGAGAGTGTATGTGGTGTCCGAAATAAAATGATCTTAAACCGATTGTATGTGGTGTTCGTTAACTTGTTTCAAATCGAGAAGCCACACCATCATTTTCTTCCTCGGTAACTTGTTTGGAGAAGAATCAGATGTTGATGAGTTAATAATAATAACTAGATTTTGATCCGCCTTTGAAAGGACGAGTATATCTTTGTTTTAATTTTTCTTGAAAATTTAATTTTATATTTATGTTTTTGTAATATATTTATGTTTAATCATTTATCAATAATATAAAAATTAATATTTTTATAAATGAATAATAAATAATTAGACCAAACATTTATTAATTATAATCCTGATTTAATAGAATATATTTTGGTTAGTTTGATAATTGTGTTCTGTTTTTATTTATGATAAAAATAATTTAGTGCTATCTTAAAGGATTTCTGAAACTATAACTAATATTTTATTTTGTATTTATTAACACAAATAAAGCGGCTATAGTATAATAATTACATGTTATACATTTTAGCCATAATATAAAGAGTAATTAAAATATTATTGTAGAAAGATATGCCAAAAATATAACTGTATAAATTAATTTTATAACGTAACATGATATTCATCAAATAAAAGGTTGGAATTATTGAATAGCATAAATAAAAATTTGGGCTGAATAGTGACAAAAGGAACAAAGATAATCCAATATGTATTAGAAAGAATGGGTCCGAGTATTTTGGCGAAGAAATTACATACTGATTAATAATAAGATGGTTACAATTATAGTAGAATATTACGTATTGTTTTAAAGTAGGTCCAATGGCATGTAAGTAATATTCCATGGAATAGTGGGGGTAAAAATTAACAATGCTACTAAATTAATAATATTGATTATTAGTATCTCCACAACCACAGGTTAGTATAGTTATAAGTAGTCAAAAATAACTATATGTTATGTTTGGAGTGAGTTACCAATTAAGGCATTTTAACCTCTTTTAAAACATGTTTAGGCACTTTGTGCTGGAGGGGCACTTTCCCCTCTCTCTCTCTTCATGGCTGTTTACGGAACAACCCCTCACGCTAGGTTAGTGAAGAACAAATGATAATTTGATTTTAATATATTAAAAGGTTGTCTTCTTTGTGGGGACCAGTAGTATGCTTTAAATAGAACAGTTGGGTTTCAATTGTGACCATCAGATTATAAAAGCTGAAAGTGATCTAACGGTTTGGAGAAAATGTACATTTTTTTTGAAAAGTGGACTTGTATTGTGTTTAATGTGTTCGTTTGTTTCTTGCTGAGAGAAAAGTACTATTATTATTATTATTATTATTATTATTATTATTATTATTATTATTATTATTATTATTATTATTAGTATTATTATCATTACATCTCTATAATATGTATATCTTTGGTCATTGTAATTGTTAATATTTAAAACAAAATTTGTTTTACTAAAAATTATAATATATTTTTATCTATATTTCAACATCCATTTTGATATACATGTTTAGATTTTAATACAAACTAAAATGTTTGTAGGACAATTTTGTGGACACAGAAAAATACACATATTTGGATGTGGACAGAAAGAATCTTAGACAGCCGAAGTGTTGAGTGTGGTTGTTTTACGGTAATCAAACTTATTTCTACTACCTTTTTCATTCATATAGTTCTTTGACTGTTTCTGATATTTTGTGGACACAGAAAAATACACCTATATGGAAGTGGACAGAAAGAATCTTAGATATCTGAAGTGTTGAGTGTGGTTGTTTTACGGTAATCAAACTTATTTCTACTACCTTTTCCATTCATATAGTTCTTTGATTGTTTCTGATTTAAACTAGAAAGAATTATATACAACATTTTTAATATTCATTTTCACATTTATTCTTTGTATATAACACACAAAATGTGTGGACATGAACATAGAAAAAGTATAAAAGATGTGGACACAGAAAAAGTATAAAGATGTGGAGAAAGAGAGGATATTTATGCATACAAAATAGATTGGGGTAAAAAAAAAGTAAAATATGGAGGACCAGATGTACATATAATTAAAGTTCGCCATTGTTCCTCGAGCTATCAAACATCATCTTCCCGTAGATAGACGACAACGGCGAGCCTAATACGTGGGATAGAGACGACGAGAGTGAGTATTTCCCATTTAGACAGACAAAAAAAAAGAAACTTTCAGACCTAGAAAACAGAGGAAAATTGAAAATTCGGATCCATGAACAAACAAAGAACTTTCTCTTACATGAAACCCAGAATCAACTCCCATTCAAACTCTCTTGTAAGGAAAAACTGAGTTAGAGGTTCGAAATTGGGATTACAAGCCCAAACTTCAGACCTAGAAACAGAGGGAAGTGAAAATTTCAGACCCATAAACAAACATAATATAAAGAAAGGAGCTTTCTCGTACCTAAACACACAGAATCAACTCCAAACCTTTGCAATGATAAATTGATTTTAGAGATCGAAATAGACCTTGATTTCAGACCTAAAAACAGAGGAAAGAGGAAAATTTCCTGGAAAGAGAAAGTGGTTGATTTGTTTTTGTCTGACAGAAACGAAAAAAATAAAATAAAGAAAGTTGAACCATGGTTAATTTCTCTATGGTTAGGTAAAATTGGTTTGGTCTAAAACAAGGACTAGTATGATTTTCGACAATGATAATGTGTTCCCCAAGTGGGAAGTGTCTACAACAGTAATTCAGAAGACAAAATGTGTCTTACAAAGTAAAAAAAATCTTATGTTTGCTATTGGTTTGGTTTTACGGAACATGTTATGTTTTTATTTCAAAATAATGTCGTATAGATTTGACAGAGATTAGAGAAGGAGATTAACTCCTGATAATTCAATATATTAACCATTTTAACGGTGTCTTAAAAATGGTTTAGTCAAAATATGTCAGAGGATAAATGACTAATCAAGATAAATTGGGATTTTGAATAGTGTAAAAGAAATTTCATATTTTTCAACCAAATTTGATAGTTAATGATTTAAATGATACTAGATTTTGACCCGCTCAACCGAGCGGATGTTTAATTTCCTTATATATATTAATAAATATACATATATATATATATATATATATATATTACATCATTATTGTATATACTTTTAATAATATTCATATATTTAAATGTTTTTTTGTGGACCAAATGTCCATTTATTTGTGGGAGTCGATTTCACCCTACTGTCAAATAAATCGTAAATAAGGAAACTTCGGGAAAAACCCTAAGTTTCCAGAGGAACCGGCTATCTGCGAGAACCGCACAACGAAAATAAGAAAACGATAACTTAGAATTAAAATGAGAATAAACGAAAATAGAGAGCAAAGAGGTTCTTATTCCGAATCTGCGTTGAACT
>CAKOAT010108043.1:57788-110761 GCA_932364175.1 Eruca vesicaria subsp. sativa | reverse complement strand
GGACGACTTATTTGAAAGTCGTCTGGGCAGACGACTTACGAGGGCTAGAAACGTAAAAAAAATTCGCGTTTTTTGTTTGTTCACAAGGAGTTGGTTGTAATTTCAATAGCCTTTTAAGTTACTTTTGCATTTGATTCAAGTTTGGGTTTACTTTTGCATTTCAAATCAAGTTTTGAGTCATATTTGGCAATTTTCCCATAATAGTATTATGTTTAATTTTCATAATTATTTCTGTACACATATTAAAAGAAAATATAATAAATTTCAAGATAAGCTCCCAAAATAAAAATAAAATTATTATCCATAAATAATATAAATTTATAAAGTAAAAAATCTCGATAAAGGTGTAGCAAATCCATTAGACACCTGCAAAAAAAATATTTTAGTTTGTAAGCCCTAAGACCGGATAAATTTCTGTGATAGATATAAAATATTTTCTGAATTTATTGTATCTGTAAATAATATTAAATTTCATACCGTCATAGAAATAGCCAGAATGATGGATGGTAATTAAATAAAATCTCTCTTCTACCTCACCAGTACCCATCTTCCAATACCTTGTCAAAAGATAATTGTAAAAGTTTATATATCAAAAAGAAATTTATTTGAAAAAGTATATTAAAATCACGTACCCTGACTACGGAATATTCTGGAAAACTTGTTTGTAGACAACATTCAATGTTTTGGTCTGCTGCTTCGATTCTTTACCAGTTATTAGGATTTTTAATCCCGATCTCGACTTAACTCTTGAAAGTGCTACGTAGAGCTGACCATGAGAGAATACTGACCCTAGGCAGGAACAAACCAACACTTTCCAGTGTTTGACCTTGACTTTTGTTGATGGTCATCGCGAATGCCAATGTAACAGGAAACTGTCTTCGACGCATTCTGAAGGGAAACTTTGTGTCAGGTGGTGTGACAAACATTCTAGAGATCCAAACCTTGTCACCCGCAATATTGTTTCCGGTTATAATTCTACCTTCTATCACATGGGGCAGTAACTGANCTAGTACCATTACATAAGCCATCAGCAACATCAATGTTACGGAGACACATAATAGGAGCACCCACCTTGAGCTTCAAACAATGTCTAGGCAGTCCAGCCACTTTAACACTGTTCAAAAACTCTACAGGATATACTACAGTTTCTTCTATGTCAACATCGGATGGGATAATACTGTCTGAGCTAAGGTAAACCTTCTCTTGACCTGAAATTATATGTAAATCCTTTTCTTTAGTGACCTCTTATTGCTAGTGAAACATAAGAGTAAATGATTCAACATGTTACCTGGCAACTGCGAAAGCATGTAATCATTTATTTTATCTACTTCATCATTAGTGGGAGTGAGAATGGCTCGATGTCTATATAAATCCTTATCTATTGAGGTTTGAAAAGCTTGTCCATAAACCTCTTTTGCCATAGTATCAATAGGATCTTCTCCATTATTTTTAATCAGCAAATCAGAAGGGATGTCAATCTCAACTTGACCGTCGTTAGGCAAATTTATTTTTCCATCTCCAATATTCAAAATCCAGTTTGAGAAGGATTGAAGCTCTTTTGTTGCATCATCAGTAAGACCAGCGAGCAATCTCATGTTTTATGTTAGCTTCAAAACTTTGTAGTGCTCCCAAAGATACGACGAATTAAGAGCCGCCAAAACCGTCTCTGCTCTACCACCCCCAGGTATAACCGGTAAAATCTATCTAAAATCTCCACCAAAAACAACAACTTTACCTCCAAAAGGTTTGTATTCAAAAGATCTTATAATATCACGCATACTGCGATCCAACGTCTCGAAACAGTGTCTGCTCATCATAGGCGCCTCATACCATACAATTAACTTTGCCGCTTTAACTAATTCTGCACGATCTGATCCTGGTTCCATTTTTTTCAGGTACTGAATTCGTCAGCATCTATCGGAATACCAAATCTGGAATGTGCGGTTCTACCTCCTTCCAACAACAGTGCAGCAATTCCACTGGATGCGGTATTTAAAACAGTCATACCTCTAGATCGGATCGCTGATGAGAGTGCTCTGTATATGAAGGTTTTTCCTGTGCCTCCATAACCATAAAGAAAGAACACTCCACCGCTATCATTTAAAACTGAATCCAGAATCTGGTTATATACGACTCTTTGCTCATCTGTTATCATCTCCATAAGTATTTCATTTTCCTTTAGCTGATCTTCCACAACATAATTAAGCTCATCATCTATAAGGCGATTGCCGTTGTAACATGCAAAATCTTCTGGCTTTGGCATATGGGGCCATTTTTTGAGGCTACGACCATTGCTGAGCAAATGATTTTCGATCTCAGTAAGAGCAATATTTTTGATCTGCTCTACGCTCAAGATCATATCTGCAAGTTTTATAGTTTTATTAGATCACATAGAGAGTTTCAAATAAGTAAATTAGTAAGACAAAACTGACCAGGTCGTCCAGTTTCTCGGCGCTTCTTGTAAAAGATATCTTCGGTGAGATACTCCCAAGTAGCTTCCCACACAACATGAGGCTGAGATAACGTTTTGGATACCAACATTCTCGCAAAAAGCTTCCTGGCATACGTGGCAGAACTATTGTCAATGGCCTCTTTGATAGCTTCAATGAATTCCTTGTCATCATCCATCAATCCCAACGCATAGCAAGCATCTTCGTATGTAGGATATAAAATACCATCAACTGTTTTTATATCCTCGTATGATGTCGGACCTCTTATCCAATTTAGAAATACTCTTAAAAAATATAGCTCATCACCTGACGGATGTATATGCGCAATCCTCCCTATCGCAAAGCCTCGTTTCCGTGGTACCCATTTTCTCGTAGCTGATTTCCAGACAAATTTAGTCGGGAATTCAGCATATGTCAACTCTCTTGCCTCTGGATATTTTTTGTTTGCTATGAACCAGGCCAAAAATATGGATTGGTTGACAGTCTTTTTGTTGAGAATACTCTCAATAGGTTCATCTTCATAAAAAAACACCAGCTCCTGATCCGGAAGATGAAATCCAAGTTTCTCAACTGAAGTAGTGCGGAAATGTGTAGGAAAAGCAAGAATCCTCCAAGACGACTTGCATGCCGTAATATATCTAATTAAGAAATACGGAAACAAAAATTAGTATAGATGAACGTATACCTTAAAATGCAAAACACAATAAACTCTGTGTATAAATAATGTATTTATTCATTCATGAACTCTTCAATTAAATTAAAAATATAGTAAAACATTTAGTTTCCGGGTTATTCAATGGTCAATATTATAAGCAATTTTACTATATATTAAGGTATACATAAGCCATATTACTATCACGTAAGCCATTTAAATAAATTTAATTTCAAGCCTAAATCGGTATTTAAAAATCTGTTTATTAATTATGTTATATATTCATTTATGAAGTTATTAACTTTAAAAAAGAGTGAAAGTTATATATTATAAAAATGGCGAAAAAACTAAAACGATTTTTAACACTAAAAATACCTGCAGTCGTAATATGTTTTATTTCCGTCAATGAAGCCATCCTCATCTTCCATATCCATTGCAGCTGAAGCATAATCAGGCCCCTTATGAATATATTTGAAAAGATACTTAACAGCTCGTGTTTGGACGCACCACTCAAAATTCATATGCATGCGATATCGGAGCATGAGGTCTCTGTTGTATGGTACAACATATCCATTGTCTAGTCTGATTCCATTTTTCTCAATGAACCGACCATCAATGCGACACATGTAAGCTGGAAATCCATTTGCGTCAATCGACGTCCTCATGTTCAGAGGTTTTGGAAACATCTTAGAACATTTACCGTTAACCATACATACATTATCCTTCTTTGCTGCTCCGCAAGGACCATGCATCATACAATCCCCAACGATTTCATAGAGGTCTGGATCTACTGTCTTGTCTGGTGTTTCAGCAGAAATAATCTTATCTACATCATCGGCTGTTGGAAATTTAGATCCTTTTTCCATTAAAACAAGAATATGAGCGTGTGGCATTCCTCTTTTCTCAAACTCAATCGTGTACATTACTAACAAAATAAAAAAAAAATTAGTTTCAGACAATTTTTAATCAACAAATAAACTATATAAAGTATCTGTTTGAAAAAAATAATTAATATATTTATACGGATAACATATGTAAGGAGATTTACCTGCAGCAGTAGGGCCAAATAAGGAGCCGTTTTTTTTGTCAACTCGCCGACAAGATTATCGAGTTTCTTCTTAAAAACTCTGCACAATATTTCAGGCCTCTCTTCGGTGGTCATTTTATATTTTCAGATACCTTGTAACTTCAGGCCATTTTGGATTGCACGTAAAAGTGATGAAAAGATCTGGAAATCCATGATACTTGCACATAGCCATGGCATCATAGTAGTGCTGCTTCATATACCTTTTTCCTCCGGTGAAAGTTGCTGGAATGAAAATTTGGCTCCCTTGCTCAGCCATCTTAGCTCCACCTCTTTGAGCTGCTTTCTGGATTGCATCGTAACTGCTAGACCGGAGCTTTTTCTGATTCAGCCACAAGTAATGCAGTCTACTCGATTCTATCATTGTGTAGGCGTCCACAAGGAACTGATGAAACAATCTGCCTGATCTTGTAATTATAGGTGCTTCCCACCTCCTCTCTAAAATCCGAAATGCAAAGTACTCACGCATAGTTACATTCTTGCGTTTTCTCGCAGTGCTGTCATCAAAACCAATAGGAATATTTAATCGAAAGCCATCCTCTCCATATGGAAACAACAGTGGATATTGCAGAGGCAAATAAGCCGGATGTAATTCACTTATCCTTTGCAACTTTCCAGTTGTACTCTCTAGAACAATATCTCGAGGTTCCATATTTAAAACGAAATCTCCAGGTATCAAAGCAGCCACTTCATTTGCAGTCGGAAGATTATGGGTTCGTCCATCAGATTGTCGACTCTCAATCAACCTCATCCTATAACCTGTAGTTCCTTCCACATTGAATCTGTCTCTTGCAGACCTAAAGGCCTTAACATGAGGGTTACACTGATCTAACATATTCTTCAGAAGAAGAAGAAGTGGTTCTCTTAGTTTCTTAGCAGCAGCTCTGTCAGTCCTGCAACAAAAGGTTTTTTTTTTTAAATATAAGTTGACAAAACATAGACCATACTGCAGTCTGAACAATATATATCGACATATTAAGTTGATAGAAATTATTCAAACATACCCGGCATAAGCTTCAAGTCTATTTCTGATCTCATTCAAAGTATCAATGATATACAACTGCGAAAATTTGGGAGCTTGTCCAGGCTCGGGGACTATATCACCAATACGATGATAGTTCTCACCGGACATTCGGAACACAAATGGTCCACGACCATTGTTAATAGAATGATCAATCTTGCCCCCAAGAGATGTGAAAGAGAACATCATATTGTAAGCTCGTATGAACTCTCAAAAATGTTTGCTTAACTCGTCTCCCTTGCATAACAAAGTCATTAACTCCATTGGAGGATTCGCGAGCCGTGGAAGCACAACTTTACCACTTTTACAGCACATTGTGAAGACATGATTTTTACTACGACGGCGTTTTCCAATTCTTTCACCATACCACATATATGCTTGACAATGTTTACAATTCCAAACTGGGTCTCCGTCGTCGTAATAACCTGTTTAAGAACATATCATCATTAACGGTCACAATATGTTAATGGAAAATTATTTATATAGGCTTAGCAGTTTTTTTAACTATTATAAGAGATTATGGTATATTTAAATAAGCTTGAATATTAATTTATAAAATGTATTGAACTATTTATTTTATATTAAATGAGAACTCATTTATTTAAAATAAATATATTGTTACAATAAGAATAAATATTTAAATTTGAGAACAACGTGATTACCGTTTTTCTGTATCCCGCTGATAATAGGCGATGTAACTGTATGATTTGTTTGTTCTGCGGTATGTTGTGGTGATGGGTTTATCAAAGACTCTCCAGCTGGATAGTTAGTGTAAGTTTGATTCTCGTCATCTTCATTTTCACTTTCAGACTCACTGTCCATTTCATATCGATTATTGTAAGCTGCGTGAAAATTTGTATGAGATAGTCAAAACATATGATCAATGAATATAATTTTCTGTCTCATGTATATAAATGGAAAATACATTTTACCTTCAGGATGGTCCTCCACGATGAACCTTGGTGGAGGAACGAATACATTTGTTTTGGCTTGCTGTAATGGACTTTGCATAGCTGAAAAATAAAATGATAAAACATATAAATAGAAGTCTAGAGCAGACGAGCAGAATAATAACTATGATTATATATTACTATTTACCTTTAGTGAGTCATAATATTACTACAATTATAACAGAGGATAAAAATACCTTCAGGATTTTCATCTGTTAGAAACAGTCTTGGAAGAGTCGGATTTGATTGTCCTGTCATGTTGTGACCTTGCCTTGCTGTTAATATTTGCCAGAGTAAAATTAATCTCACTTTACTGGATAACATAATAGAATAACTATACGCTAAATTAGTAATAACCGTTGTTACCTTTCGTTTTTTTCTCTTTGAATTCACCGATGGAGGTGATCCAAGAGTCTTTCGTTTCCTGGCTGAAATGTTGGTACTCCGTTGAGATCCTTCTAGGTTACCAATTCTACCTAAAAAGATGACATTATGTTTTATACGTAACTTGTAATTACGCGGTCTCCCTAATGATTAGTCTTAACTACTTCTTTATGATCCCTAATACAAAGCGATACCAAAAAAATACACTCCTGTTATGTTTTATACGTAACCTATGCTATTACTCGCAGGGTGCGGGCCGTTTCCAGAACCAGTCAAAATTACAGTGGTAGGTGAACTTTGCGTTTCAGAATGGGGGCCTGCAGACATAAGTAAAATGAACAGATAAATAAGGAAGCTAATTGTGAAAAGGGTTTTTCCAGTAATTCCTCCTAAATTTGTGATTTCTGTTGATTGTAATGAAATTATACTAGAATTTGGTACAAGTGATGGCTTTGTTGGCTTGAAAATCCTTGTAACTCCTTCAATGTAATGAAAATAAATTGGTCAGTTAAGTTCTTATTGTCAAGAGATTAATAAAAATAAACATGGGGAAAATGAAAGCTCTAAGGAGACTTACCTCTATTTGAGGTAGTAATGCCAATTGTTCTTCTGTTATCTAGGATTTCCTTTCTTGCAACTCTTGCTCTCTGTGTCGCATGTTTAAAACTTTGAAAAACACTACTTAATGGGACAGTATGTGTCGATGAATTTTCAACGAAGTTTGAAGGATTAGACTGTGCTGGGCGTTGAATAATGGGTCAAAATACTTGATTCGTAACATTCTGGAAGGGCACCCTAAAATGATTTTGGATACTTGGTGAAGGTGAAACATTTGTGATAGATGAGTTTTGTGTTTTGTTCCCCACAACTGTATTCTCTTTGTCATTGGTACCTGTGTTTCACAACTCGAACACATTAACCCATATCATTAGAACGTAATATGATCATTATTTTTTTGTTCAGTAGAACGAACCCTTAGAACAATATTAGATATTTTGTTTATTTTCAGTACAACATACCCTCTTTGGCTTTCTTATGTGATTTATTCCCAGTGTCTGTCGACAATGCATTGCTTCTCTTCATGCTTCCAAATCCACCTGAAAGCTTGTGTTTTTAGTAAGAACTAAACACTTTCTGTATATTGAATCTTATGTACTTGAGAGAATAAGGATTGAATAAACTAACTTTGTGTTATAGTAAATCGAAGAAATCGAGTGCAGAAGCCGACGTCTGTTTTCAAAATATAATATAGTGATTACGGATTGATTTTGTATCGAAAATTAATAATAGAGAACTAACCTAATTCATTACGTGATAGCCAGTTTACAAATATGTACAATCCTTAAAGATTGATAATATTTCCTTATTATAGTGTTGCCAAGAAAATAATAATTAATTTTTTTGGAAAACACTTTATGACAATATAATCCTTAGTATCTTCTTTTACATTGTTTGCACTTCCAATTATGATTTTCTTACAATCTCCTTTTTTTACTCTGGATGAATTCTATTGGCAAAATTAATAATAGAGAAATAATCTACTTCATTACGTGATAGCCACTTAAAATATATGTATAAATCTTTTAAATTTTTATAATATTTCCTTATCAAACTGTTGCCTTATTCTACAGTTTATTACTTGCGCAAGTGTTTAACATGTACTATATTGGAAAAAGCTTTATGATAAGCCAAATACTTAAAAATGTTTAAAATTCCAATTGTATCAGTTTTCTTGGAAATTTAATAAGTTGTTACATAATAAATGGTTTATATAATGGGTAAACAATAATCGATCAAAGGAGGTGAAAACATAAACGAAACAAATGAGGGAATTATTTGATGATAATAAGTATAAAACTAAAAACAGGGACACTGAGAAAATAAATAAAAATTAAAGAAAACATGCACAAATCAAATACTGAGATTCATCCACTTTGACATGCAACATGGACTTCAAGTTTCTCCATTTCTTTTGGAGTAGTACGCAGCTCATATAAAATCGTCTTCCGAGTCATAATCATTAAAAATCACAACATGTGGCTGCACAAAATATTGCAGTTGGTTAGAATATATACTGTGTATTTTTAATATGAGTTCACATATAAGTTAAATCTTACATGTGGATGAAAGTGTTGAACTATTTCTGCATCGTCAACCACTAAATCAACAACATATGTTGAATTTTGATCTTTCAGACAATAAGAACTGATAGTGATCCCAAATAAAACTTTCCTCCCAATTAAATCTGTTAGAGATTGAGGTAAAATATGTGGATTTTCCTGTAAAAAAAATTAAAATTACGGTTCACAATTAATCTCTATAATGTAATATTCCTTACTCCCCCTTTATTAGAAATTTATGGAAATACCTCAACAGCCTCTTGGACTAACTGAAAAGCAGGTCTCCTAATGAGTTGCTGAGCAGCATTGTTGAAAAGCAAAAACTTGGCTTTTGCTTTTGATTCATCAGATACAAGTAAAACCAAGTAGTAGCTAAAAAATACAAAATTGAAATTAGTTTCAGAACATGTAATAATATGTGATTATAAAGGTAGCAAGATAGATGAATATAATATGGCCATACCAGTGAATAACATGTTCAACATCCTTCTTGCATGTAATGCAATTGTACTGACGATTCAACTCAACATGGTTGTCAATAGCATCAAAACCATCTCCTTTTCTTACCACTTTTCTATTGCAAAAATTGCAGGCAGTGTAGTACCATGATTTTTCCAAATCAACAGCCTCAATTGTGGAAACAACGACGTACTATCCAGCCTATTTTGATTTATTTCAATGATAACAATAAATATGTAGTGATATCATATTCGAATTAGTTAAAACCAAAATTATAAATGGTTGGCCGCCCTAAGACAGTAACATATTTACCGTTCTTGAGTCAATAATTTCAGAAATTGTCTTCTTCATGCTTTCCATTGCTTGCAATATTCTGTGTTTTGAAAAAGAAAAAAAAAACCAGAATTTAATCGTTTTTTATAACCTAACGGCAATAGTCGTAATATAGAACATATAGAGTGGAGATTGTAACCTCTTTGGCAACTTAATTGATATAGAATGACGACAACATGAAAAAACCCTTAGAAGATCACCAAATCAAATAAGTGGTTCTTGCTTGATTGTAACCTCTCTCAAACGAATAAAGTTTGATTGCATATAAAATTTTATTTCTAAGAGCAAGCTGAGAAACCTAGGTGCTATAGAATATACGCAAAAATTATATTTGATAAGAATAAGGTCATGAGTAGGTCTCAAGTAATCGTTTAATTCTATAATTCTTTATTAAGAAAGCAAAAAGGAATGTCATCATTAACTTGAATGAAAACATCCGTGAGAAAAGAGACCAACCGGAAAATTTCTAAAAAAACTTAAGATAATCCATTAGTATTATTTCCATTTTTAATAGTTTAGTCTACAATATATTCAAATGCATAAGATTAAGGAAAATGAGTTGTGGTCAAGTAATCTATTCAATATTCCGAAGAGGCATAGGCATGAAAGTATAATAAAACAATCATATACCTTTGTTTTTTTCCGTCTTTTTAGCCTAACTATTTACGTAGGATTTAGTTTTGATACACAGTTATAGGTTTGTATGTTTGCTTATTTGCTACTTTGTTCATTATCCAAGCAGTTCTACTTTGTCCAAAGCATAGATGTTGACTTGTTTTATAATCTCTTCATCTAAATTATGTATTGTTATGTGTGTATATGTGTTTACTCGATTTGAAAAGATCGAGCAAACAAAATATAATCTATGAAGATAGAATGTATAACATTTCGACCGTTTCTTACATGCCAAAATAAACTAAATAAGTAGATGTAAAATAACAAAAAGAAAATACGACAAATTACTATAAATCCAAAAACAAAGAGAAAATATATAATTCCTATTGCCAACAAAATTCGAGAAATTACTAAAACGGTGTAGCTGGAATTATCTCCAGGACTTTGAAAGTTTTCAAGTTGAACAAGAAATTTTCCTCCTCTATACCAATCTTACAGAAATAAGTTCCGCCAATTAATGTAGAGAGAACAGAATGGACGAGAAGAGGTTCCTCGATCTATTATCAATTTAGAAAAATAATTGTTAAACAGATTCAGTTACTTCACATATGCATAGTTTGGAAAAAAGCTTGCGATATGTCAATATTAAGTTGATAAATATTACCTGGTCATCGGATGAATTTATTGACTCAACGCAGGGAATCCCTAATACCTCTTCTGCAAGGTTGTCAAGCAGAAGTAACTGTGTGTGGGCAGTATAGTCAAGCACTACCAGTTGTAAATTGTACCTAGAATAATGAGATGCTCGTATATTTAGAAATAACTGGTTTCTGGAATCTAAAACACATAGAAACTAATAATTCCAATATTATAATTACCTTGGCATTAGTTCTGGCTGATTGTTTTTACACTGGAAGCAAGAGTACTTTTTCTCAATTTGAGACTTTTGATTTCCATAAACGTTCTTATCGCTAGGAAACGAAACTACTTTACGACCACGGATTTTGCAACTCATATAGTACCATCCCATATCATAATCAATTCCAGCAATTGTACACATAACAATACACCTCTGCCGCTGTGTATTCAAAGAGAAGAGTTTTATTACAATAGTAGAAAAACAATGTTAATATATAACATATCATGTACCTGGTTAGTCTCTAACACTTCAAGAATTGATTTCTGAATGATAACTTCAAAAAATTTATACTCATCACAATCCGGACTCAGAAAATACGGTTTCGACGAAACCAAAGCTATCTGGGGGTCTCTTTTGTTCATCCTGCATATTTTTAAAACATATAACAAATTATGATTTTCACATGTTGGTATAATATATATTGTTAATAGAGTATATTAATAAATCTGTATATAAATACTTATGAGACACTTACAATTTTAAAAACCTTCAACCTCTAACATTTCAGGATTGAGGGAAACGTCAGTAACACCGTATGCAGTAGATACACTATCTGTTGGTCAGCAAGACAAAATAGGTAAGTAGCAATACTCAATTTGATAGACGTAATGTAGTAGTTTTATACAGGAAGATTACCTTTGAAATCATTGATTTTGGCAAATCGCAGAACACATATAATAGACTTCTCCTGGATGAGGTTTTTAGTAGCATCGTCAACAAATATAGCATATTTACCCCACAAATGAACCGTGAGGTGATCAGAACTGGAGAAGAAATAAGTCAATAAAAAATATCTCATACACTATGAATAAGCGATTTGGTAATTTTTTTGAATTTGGAAAACATACAATTGATTTTGGATCTCCAGAGATATCTTCTCAGTGTCTTTTCTATTGAGAGAAACAATCTCCACATCAGTGACTCGAACTATCTGACCTATGACGTCTACAAAACAAGTGGAAAAATATCAGCTAAAAAATGAACCGGATAGATGTTTAATTAACAGAATAAGCACAAACCCAAATGAATGTGCATCAAGAACATGTTTTAATATACTCACCAACAATACTCACTATTGACCAAACCATCCAAGATATCTCTGAAAGCAACTGGTTCGAAACCAGTGAGTGGGCGTGGTACGAAATCAGAGGCACAAAAACGGGTATGACGGACAAAATCAATCATGTATGTATGTTTACTGATTCGATATGCACCTCTCGATTGGACAACAGAAATTTTTTCAAAAGTTGTCCATAAACCTTCTTTGAGTCTTGCCTCAAATGGTGCTACCAAAGATGGTGCGATAGAAGCATGGATCTTATCTCCCTGCAATTTAAAAAATTATACAAGGGAGAACTCAGCGGTTAGGTTGTAATTTCTGTGAAACGGTATAGAAAAGTCTAACAAAGAAAAAATCTTACAAAGGCATCACATAGCACCAACTCAATAGTATATCGATTAGATGCGATATATTTTTTCCACAGACGGATAATCTGAACATTAATATGGCATATCTCTTTGTAAGGCTCGAGCTCTGCTACCGTGCTGAAAGTACACATATCTATGATTCAGAGTTTGAAAATTAGGTTAGTAGAAGTATTTAGGTTAAAGTAGGTGTTTTTATAACAACATGCTTTATCTATTAATAGTGTGTTCATCAAGGTAAACATCTATATGTTCCATAAATTGGGTCCGTTAAATTATTATGCGTATATCTTCTACCCATCTTTGGTTTCTGAATTTTATATTTTTGTTATCAATTAATAAAAAAAATACCAATTGAATAAGAGAAAATTATTATATATTTTCGATTTTGTTTACATGATACATTAATTTTAAAATATATTTACTTAGTTCTGAAACATATATTTACATATCTTCATGTTTATTTGAATTACCGTATTGTCCAAGTAAATATCCCCCTTAAAATTATAGTAGATACGACATCAGCCTCGGGAGGAAAGAGTTTAAAGCAGACTAAACGATGTGTGAAACATTCCTAAGAAGATCTTACTATAATACAGATGTGGTAGTCCCATGAAAAAGACAATAATCCAGAGAGTCGAACATGTAAAGTAAATAAATAAAATCAGAGGATATATCACATGATAAGTAGCTGAAGGGATAGAGTCTTTGGGCTGGCTATCGTTACAATAACATGTGTATTTGAATAATAAACATTTAGATCATAACATAGAATCTAGGCTGTCATAGTTACCTCATGTGTATTTGGGGCAGCTAAAAAATGTGTTTGCAAATTTGATTAGAGTTTTAAGATCCTGAAGCAATTACAGCTGATGTGAATGTTGTCTTTATCTATGGAGATCGTACGTACGTGATTGTTGTCTCGCATGGCAATGTTGTCTTTATCTATGGAGATGGTAGCAACTTATTATTTTTGATCAGTGTGTTATCACCTTTCACATCAGCTTTTTTCTCTAACTTGAAAGAACCTTTATTGAAAACCATTATTCTTGAAAGAAAAACTATGTGACAACACATTGAACAACAGTATTATCTTATCTACTTCCAAAATATTCCTCCAAAATATTACCAACACATCGAACAACATTGATCTCTTCATAAATTATATAGAGTGATAGACTGAAACCTCGAGCATTATTTTTCTTCTTCTTTCTTCAGTCCTCCTCTGGTTTTTGCTTTTTCAAGTAAGTGGGTTATGCAATAATAGATTGGATGAAACTTCCAATACAGCTGTGACATTGCTTTTTATAATCCTATTATGTTTTCATATAATCTTTTACTCTTTCTTATTTATGCAATCATCTATCATCTTCAAACCAATACTAAGCAGTAGAGTGAGAGTGTCGAAATAAAAACAAAACAAAATGAGTTCCGAAAACTCTGTCAAGAATTACAACTCCGGCGAGAGTGATGCCCCCTACACCAACAAAACTAAACCAACAAAATTAATGTAAAAAAGCGACATTAATGTAAACTACCTTCAAAATACGGCAGATATCTATGTGTATACCAAAAACACATATTTTCTCCTACAAATATGGAATGTTCTAAAAGAATATATATTATCAAATTATGGAATATGGAAATCTACTAAATAATATTAAATTAAACCAGTGGTTATTTATGTAATATAGTTTTGGGCTTACTTTTATTTTTTGAACAAATTATATAGTTTTGTTTTTGGGCTTAGTATTAAGAAAAAACTCCAAAAACATTGAATAAACTTTTCACCATAAAAGATCAAAAAATCAATTATTATTTTCAGACCCAAAAGGTGTTTAATATTTTTAACTAAACAAAATTATCCATTATTAATCATTTATTTAAATCATGTACTTTAAAACATGTTAATATATATATATTTTTTTTAAAATAACAATCATTTTGTTTTGATAATTTAAAATGTAACTTTTAGATAATTTATTGTTTTATTTTTCTTAAATAATTTACTGATTAAAAAAATGTAAAGCAAAACCAAAAACCAAATCTAAAAACTAAAATCCAAAACCAAAAGCTGAAAACACATATTATATTTTTTTCTTTGTTTATTTACAAAATAAACTATTTCAATTTTTTTAAAAAAAATTGTTTTCATCTTTTTAGTTTTAAATTAGATGTTCGATTATTTGAGATTTGTTTGTTGGTAATATTTGTTCAAACTAACTCAGCGGGTTTAAAAATTAAAAACCCAAACCAAAATCTGAAAATGAAAAGTAGAAACTTAAAAACTAAAAACCAAAATCCAAAATCTAAAAATAAAAAACTGAAACTAAAAACTAATGAAAAACAATCATCAACATAAATTTTGGTGAACTGATTTTATATCAAAATACTATTTAAATTATGACAAAACCCAATTATATAAATTTTTAATGATAAAAAATTTCCGCGCTTTTAAGCGCGGGTCAAAATCTAGTCTATTCTATTAAAATAGAGTAATTATTTTTATCTACTGATACAAGTTGTCATTTAAATTTGGACCCTTTCTAGAGTGTTACAAATAATACAAGTTATATAGTTGATTGAACCACATTACTTAAATTAAACCAGCGGTTATTTATGGAATAGAGTTTTGGGCTTACTTTTGTTTTTATGACATTTAATTTTTTGGTTTTGGGGTTTAGTATTAAAGAAAACTCCAAAAAACATTAAATAAACTTTCAACCTTAATGGATCAAAAATCAATTACTATTTTCAGGCCCAAAAATATTTAATATTTGCAACAAAACAAAATTATCTATTATTAATCACTTATTTAAATCATGTACTTTAAAACATGTTAATATTTTTTAGCCCAAAAATATTTAATATTTTCAATAAAACAAAATTATCTATATTAATCACTTATTTAAATCATGTACTTTAAAACATGTTAATGTTTTTTATTTTAAATAACAATCCCTCTATCTTGATAAATTTTAATGGTAACTTTAAATAATTTATTGTTTTCTTTTTCTTAAATAATTTACAGATTTAAAAAAAAATGTAAAGCAAAACCAAAAACCAAATATAAAAACTAAAATCCAAAACCAAAAGCTGAAAACACAGGTTATATTTTTCGCTTTTTTATTTACAAAATAAATTATTTCAAAATTTTTAGAAAATTATTTTGTCATCTTTTCAGTTTTAAATTACATGTTCGATTAATTGAGATTTGTTTGTTGGTAATATGAGTTCAAACTAACTCAGCGGGTCTAAAAATTAAAAACCCAAACCAAAAGCTGAAAATCAAAAATAGAAACTTAAAAACTAAAAACCAAAAACCAAAATTTAAAACAAAATCTAAAACTAAAAACTAATGAAAAACAACTATCACCACAAATTTTGGTAAACTAATTTTATACCAAAACATTCTTTAAATTAAGAAAAAACTCAATTATATAAATTTTTAATCACAAAAAATTTCCGCGCTTTTTAAACGCGGATCAAAATCTAGTATAACTTATATTTGATTAACATAAAAACAATACTTTATTCGACTCAACTTGCTTCTAGGTGGAAAACTATAAAGTATTATATATAATTAATTTGACTATAACACTACGGTTAAACTTAACACATTTTAAAAGTGCTGACACAAAAATCTCAAATTTTATTTATAACTAGCCCTTTTTTGTTTTTTTTGTTTAAGGCCTCTCATATTTACTAATTATTATATTTATGATACAATTAATTGAATAAATATTAATATTTTTTGTATAGTGTATCATATATTTTGGTGTATATATGATTTGGTGAATATTTATGGTTCGTATAAATATATTCAAAAGTAATCAATGGAAAAATAATATATAAGATCAGATATTGTTTCTTACTGCATTGGCAATAATTATTTGTTATTAACTTATATTTAGGATAAAACCATTTTGAATAACTATTAATATTTTAATGTTTATCATATTTTGTGTATATGATGGGATATATGATTTGGTGAAATTTTATGAATATATTCAACAGTCATAAAAATTATATATGGTCAAATATATTTTTTTTGTTAAAGATATGGTCAAATAAAATTAATAGCTATATAATACATTAGTTTTAAAATAAATATATGGTAATGAATAAAATTCAAAATGATATCTAGTCAAATGTCATAAAATTATATATGGTGAAATATATATTTTATTGGTTGAAGATATGGTCAAATATAGTTTTCTTACTATATTTGCAATAAAATTAATAGCTATATATACACTACTTTTAAAATAAATATATGGTAGTGAATAAAACTCAAAATGATATCTAGTCAAATGTTTTATAAATAGAAAAAAATTGTGGCATATACTATATTACTTATTGTCTTTTTTTTTTCTACTAGGGCCGGCCCGGGCTACGCCCGGGTTTTTTGTTGAAATTTTAATCATATTTGTTGTATGTTATTTTGAAATATAAAATATAATCTATTACAATTATTTTAATTCTTTATTGTTTTTTCTTTCGAATTTCAAAAATTTTAATATTCAAATTTTTGTATGTCATAGATTATCAGTATGTGTTCTGCGTAGAATTATTGTGTATTGTGACTCGTCTCGAGTTTTGTATCTTTATTTGTTGTGTGTTATTGTTTTATTTTCAATATTTTTTTCTAAAATATTGTGTGGTTATTTATTACTCACTGTTTACTGTTTGAATCTTTTTTTTATAATTATTCTAAATTTGATCTTATTTACATAAAATAGAAAGACAATTTAGTTTGTGAATCTTTTTTCCTTAGATTTGATTAAACTTGAAGGAAAACAATATGAAAAATAGATTTTTCACTTTTCCAAACTTATAGACCTTTTTATTTATTTTGAATATGTATAAATATTCTGTGACTTTTACTTAACTATCAAATCTTTATTAAACTTTTCATTAAACACAGGAAAAAATACTTTGCATTAAACTCAAGTTATATTACATAACATAACTAAATTTTAGTTAGTCTATTTTTATATCTTATTAGTTCTTGGTTTTTAAATTATTTTAAATATGTAATAACTGTTAATTATTTTTATATCATTTTGTATTCTATGTTAACCTTAAATTTAGTATTAAAAAGGAAACCAAAAATCTGTGAGATTCATTATTTTTATTTTTGTTGGTATAAATTTAGTGAAATGTATAAAGATTAATAGCATAAATTGAATTATCCTATTTCTCATGAATTTTATTTATTATAATTATAAATTATTTGTATTATTATATTATATATTTTCACTAAATGATTAATTTTTTAACAAAAAAAATAATGACATTTTTTTTTGGTTTCATTAAAAATAAAATATTAATATAGTGATTTAGAAGTTATTAAATTGTTTTAAAGTTTGGTAGTCTATATTTAATGTTTATTTCATATTTGTTTGGGACATGTTATATTGATGTGGAAGGGGATGTACGTGTCAAAATATAAAGTAAATGATGAACTAAAGAATGTAAATAAATAGTAGGGACCGAAATGAAAAAAAAACAGACAGAACTCTACTGTGTCTGCAAAACCAAAACCTAGAACATTGTCCACGACGTTTCCTGGCGCAAGCTAAGAAACAGAGATTAGAGATGCGGAGGATCAAACGGACGAATTGGAATTCTCAAGAGAGCACTCGAGAAACCTAGGAGCCAATCTCACACTTTCCTCGCATCTCTCTCCTTCTCTACAGATGGCGGTTATGGCGGTGGCGGTGAGTCTCAGCAGACCAATAGCTCAAGGGTCAAGATCTTCAATCGAGATCTCAAGCGCGTACATGTGTGGTGCTCACTCAAATTCATCTTAACATTTTAATTAGCCAAAGCTTTTTTTTTTTCTTATTGATTATAACTATTTTGTGTGTGTTTGGGTTTTGACTCAGCGTGACCGAGCAGCGTGGCTGTCTCGCAATAAAAATGACACCTTTGTCGACGCTGTTGCTGAGAATCTTCTTGACCGCTTAGAGGTACACTACTCTTTTGTCTTTAATCATATTAAAGACAAATTCGAATTAGCTATTAGCAAATTAAGTAGTTATGTTTTTTTTTACTTTGGCTATTTTATAAGGATTGTAAGAAGAGTTTTCCCTCTGCATTGTGTTTGAGAGGTTCTCTTGGTGCTGTTCAGCGTTTACTACGTATGTGGTCGCGGTTAGTTCTAGACTGTCCTGATTTTTTACAGGTATTTTTTGAATATTTTGTTACTGATGTTGTTTTTCAGATTCGTTGCACAGGTGGGATTGAAAAGCTTATCATGATGATTACCTCACATGACATGATTAAATCATGCAGTGATGCAGAGATGCTCAAGAAGATTCTTTATATAAACATCTTACTTGGTTGGTGAAGAAGAGTTTCCCCCTTATCAAAGAGAGGTAACAACAACACTATACTATAACCTCTCCTTTTTTATGTGTCTGTTTAAGTCTTTTTGCTGCCACTCACCAGAGCTCTGTGTCAACTATTGATATTTGTAAAATGTTGTCTTTAAAGTTCGGTTGATTTGATCATAAGTTCATTGGCGTTCCACTGGACAAACGATCTTCCAGGATCCATGATACAGGTTTTCCCTTTTCGTTGCTTTTTTCCTGTGTATGTGGTGATTTAGTTTGTCTTCTTGAGTGAGATTAATAATGTGTTGGTTTCACATTAACTGCACTGCAAACTGGCGCTGAAGCCTGATGGCTTATTTTTAGCAGCGATTCTTGGTGGAGAAACCTAAAAGTTTGTCCGGTCTTCTCTCCCATATGTGCTTTCTTATTATCCCTTTTTGTAAAATGAATCTGTATTTTTATCAGCAAGCTGAGGATAGCATGCACTTTGGCTCACATGAAGCGTGAAGGAGGCATTAGTCCCCGGCTATCCCCTTTGGCACAGGTGTGTGTGTGAGTGAATCTTGCAGCTTAAATATAAAAATGCGACGATTGCAATTTGTAGATGACAGAACCAAAGAGTTGATTTAGTGTCGTACTGAATCTTTGAATCTATATCTTTCGGTATCATCTCTTCATGTGAGGAAGAAGACGAAACATCGTCTGAAAAATCGCCATAGCCATAAGTTTCTGAGAGGCGGAGAAGAAAAGTCATGAAACCCTAGCGGAGAACGCATCATTTCATTTACAGATTGGACTCATGGGCTGGGCTTGAAGTGGATATAAGAAAGCTGGTTATATTTGGAGCCCAAATGAATGCATATATCACGTCTTGAAGCAAGCTACGTGTCACGTTCTGAGACTCTTATTTAATGACGTGGCAAGCTAGGAGTAGGGAAAACCCTTCTTTATATACAGTGAAACCTTTTAAATTAATAATGTTGGGACTACACCAAAACTAAAATTTTTATTAATTTATAGAAATTATTAATTTATCGAAATATTAATTGAACCAAAAGTTCAATTTGGGACTATGAAATTATATTAATTTATAGAGATATTAATTTATAGATTATTAATTTAAAGAGATTATACTGTATATAGATTCTACAAATCCGGCAACCAATTTTTAATTAATGTTTGGTGTGTGGTATCAAATTACATGAAAAAATAGTAGAAACTACAATAATTTGAGTTAAGTAGTCAACTTTTGTAATTAGAAATACTTTACACAAGATTTTGAATTCTTTCAATGCCTCTTTTAAGTTTTAAGAGCTAATGGAAGTGGAACCAATTCAAACACAACTTTGTTGTTTAATTATGGACTCAGCTCTCATCGCTGGCGCACTAGCAATGCGATGTGCTTTGGAAGCATCCTCCACAGCCGGGGTTTTCCACCTCCAAATTCTACGGGACTCGAATGTCCTTGTTTCTACCTTCCAGTCAAAATATTCTATGGGGTTTTTTGCACTCGTAATAATTATACATAACTTAAATTTTGTTAAAGAAAACATAGAGTCGGTTGGATCAGATGGAATAGTGAGATTGTGCACCCACATTAACTTGGGTTCTATTCCTTCTTCTCTACCTTTACAGTTTTATTAATGATAGTGCATCCATTAGATAAATTGTCTAGCTTCGCCTCTGGATTCCACTCCCATGTTCATTGGTATATCATTTATGATTTAACATGTTACGGGTTAACCCGACTAGGTTGGATAATCTGGTAAAGCCTTAATAATTTATTTTTTTGGGTCGAACCAAGGGGAGTTTCGGTTTATCACTAGTCTCGATTGTGGGTTCGACAATAGGAAAGCGAATTATATGATGATAAGAGTATTATTCCATTAATATCAGCACATACGCTTCCCAGATGATTATACATGAATTTAATTAATTTTAGGCATTGTCGCAACAACAAAATCCCAAAACACATTTCCCGTCTCCGAAATTAGATGACCTACAGTCAATACTGCATTCATAAGGTCCATATGTACTCGTACATTTGTTAAAACATCTTGTTCTCATCACTGCACATAAACACACACCCACGTCATGTACAGTATTGTGAAATAATATTTTTGATAAAAAAGCTAATCAACAGCAATATCAATTCAAATATATGTATATGTATACCTGATCGTGAACCCAGAGCATTTTGGCTAGACATGGAAACAACCAATATAGCTACAAGAAAAAACAATGCTAAGTTTTTTGTGAAACCCATTTTTTTTTCTGTTTTATAAGTTTATTGAAAAAAATAAAATGTTATGTAATGTAACAGAACTCGAATAAGCCTTATTTATAGAGTTTGAAATCTTTGTACCATTTTTCTTTTCAATTCCTGCCATTAAGAGTTCTTCATATTTGTCAATGATATTATATTTTGGGTTGACCATAAAATCATCTTCATAGCTATATTGAATGGCAGATCTAACAAGGAATTATAAAAAAGAGAGTAAAAATATAAAAAAGAAGAATATAATATCTCATTTGAGAGTGATATATTAAATTCCCTCAGATTATCTACAAATGACATATTACAACTCCGTATTACTTAAATTAAACCAACACAATTAATGTAAAAAAACGACATTAATGTAAACTACCTTCAAAATACGGCAGATATCTATGTGTATACCAAAAACACATATTTTCTCCTACAAATATGGAATGTTCTAAAAGAATATATATTATCAAAATATGGAATATGGAAATCTACTAAATAATATTAAATTAAACCAGTGGTTATTTATGTAATATAGTTTTGGGCTTACTTTTATTTTTTGAACAAATTATATAGTTTTGTTTTTGGGCTTAGTATTAAGAAAAAACTCCAAAAACATTGAATAAACTTTTCACCTTAAAAGATCAAAAAATCAATTATTATTTTCAGACCCAAAAGGTATTTAATATTTTTAACTAAACAAAATTATCCATTATTAATCATTTATTTAAATCATGTACTTTAAAACATGTTAATATTTTTTTTTTAAAAATAACAATCACTTTGTTTTGATAATTTCAAAGGTAACTTTTAAATAATTTTTTGTTTTATTTTTCTTAAATAATTTATTGATTAAAAAATGTAAAGCAAAACCAAAAACCAAATCTAAAAACTAAAATCCAAAACCAGAAGCTGAAAACACATATTATATTTTTTTTGCTTTGTTTATTTACAAAATAAACTATTTCAATTTTTTTTAAAAAAAATTTGTTTTCATCTTTTCAGTTTTAAATTAGATGTTCGATTATTTGAGATTTGTTTGTTGGTAATATTTGTTCAAACTAACTCAGCGGGTTTAAAAATTAAAAACCCAAACCAAAATCTGAAAATGAAAAGTAGAAACTTAAAAACTAAAAACCAAAATCCAAAATCTAAAAATAAAAACTGAAACTAAAAACTAATGAAAAACAATCATCACCACAAATTTTGGTGAGCTGATTTTATATCAAAATATTATTTAAATTATGACAAAACCCAATTATATAAATTTTTAATCATAAAAAATTTCTGCGCTTTTAAGCGTGGGTCAAAATCTAGTCTATTTTATTAAAATAGAGTCATTATTTTTATCTACTGATACAAGTTGTCATTTAAATTTGGACCCTTTCTAGAGTCTTACAAATAATACAAGTTATATAGTTGATTGAACCACATTACTTAAATTAAACCGGCGGTTATTTATGGAATAGTGTTTTGGGCTTACTTTTGTTTTTATGACATTTAATTGTTTGGTTTTGGGGATTAGTATTAAAAAAAACTCCAAAAAACATTAAATAAACTTTCAACCTTAATGAATCAAAAATCAATTACTATTTTCAGGCCCAAAAATATTTAATATTTTCAACAAAACAAAATTATCTATTATTAATCACTTATTTAAATCATGTACTTTAAAACATGTTAATATTTTTTAGCCCAAAAATATTTAATATTTTCAACAAAACAAAATTATCTATATTAATCACTTATTTAAATCATTGACTTTAAAACATGTTAATATTTTTCATTTTTAATAACAATCCCTCTGTCTTGATAAATTTTAATGGTAACTTTTAAATAATTTATTGTTTTATTTTTTCTTAAATAATTTACAGATTTAAAAAAAAAAATTGTAAAGCAAAACGAAAAACCAAATATAAAAACTAAAATCCAAAACCAAAAGCTGAAAACACATGTTATATTTTTCGCTTTTTTATTTACAAAATAAATTATTTCAAAATGTTTAGAAAATTATTTTGTCATCTTTTCAGTTTTAAATTACATGTTCGATTAATTGAGATTTGTTTGTTGGTAATATCAGTTCAAACTAATTCAGCGGGTCTAAAAATTAAAAACCCAAACCAAAAGCTGAAAATCAAAAATAGAAACTTAAAAACTAAAAACCAAAAACCAAAATTTAAAACAAAATCTAAAAATAAAAACTAATGAAAAACAACTATCACCACAAATTTTGGTAAACTAATTTTATACCAAAACATTCTTTAAATTAAGACAAAACTCAATTATATAAATTTTTAATCATAAAAAATTTCCGCGCTTTTGAAACGCGGATCAAAATCTAGTATGACTTATATTTGATTAACATAAAAACAATACTTTTGTAACGACCCAAAACCTAGGTAGGCCCATTTTCTCTAGTAATTAAAATTCTTAAGTATTTTACTTTGTCCCACATTGGAAGTTTAGAAAGTTTACCTCCTTTCCCTTCCCCTATATAATAAACTTCCCCCTTCTTTTTATTCTCATCAAGTCAAAGTATTTCTTTGCGTGTGACAAGTTGTTGAATTATTCGACGACCAGTCACTAAGTAATTTTTCTGGCGAGAGTTTTGGTCAAGTCCCCGGGCGAGTTTTTGGGCGATAGTTCCGGTAAGTTTATCACCCCTCTATTTCTAGTTTTGTTAAGTTCTGGTTAGAGGAATTTTAGTTTAGGAAACCCGCCTTTTAGGAAAGTTTCTATTTTAGGAAAGTTTATATTTTAGGAAAGTTTCCATTTCAGGAAAGTTTCTATTTTAGAAAAGTTTCTAATTTAGGAAACTTTATTTCTAGAGACTCTGAGCCTAAGTCGTTGATTTCCCTCGTGTTGCAGTTGACCTCAGCTGACAATCTTTCGTTGATCATTCCAGCCAGAGGCAAAGGTGAGGGTCTATTCCGTAAATTCTGTTACTAGTGTAGAATCCCTGCTATGTTAATTTAGATTTCGAAGCATGATCTGTCTGTTTGAATTGAGTCTGGTTGAGTGTTGTTTGGTAGTTAAGTTATTAAATGTAAACTAGAATTAGGAGGTCTAGAGGATTCAACTATTGTTTGGATTGATTGATGTTAAATGGTTAAATACATATATAAATATATATATATATATATATATAATATTATAAAGTATGGATTATGTGATGAGTACGGGGGCCAGAGAAATCTGAGCTATCGACGTATATGAGTACGGGGGCCAGAGAAATCTGTGCTATCGACGTATATGGGTGCGGGGGTTCGGAGACATCCGGGCTATCGACGCATATTGGAGTGCGGGGGCTCAAAGATGTTTGGGCTAGCGACGCATATTTGTTTGGTGCGGGGTGCAGAGACGTTTGCATATTGACGCATAGTGATGGAGTGCGGGGGTTCAGAGATGTCTGGACTATCGACGCATATTATGATATCATATATCCGTATGAGGAGAATGCGGGGTGTGTGGGCTAGCTATACACTATGAGCGCATTGGTTGTTTTGTGTGATGCGTTAGGCATTATGTTTGTTCATGTTAGAGCTAAACTTCCATAGTGGGAGTTTTATTTTCTTAGTCAGTGTTTTGCGTGTTTAGCATTCCATACCTCACTGAGTGACTCCCCTGTTACTCACTACTCTCTCTTCCCCCATTTCAGGTGATACTGACGATCAGGAGTGATCATTTCGGATTGGTGCTTTTGGGAGTTTTATTTATTTATTTTCAGACTTATTTTTATCGTTGATTTGAGATTTATTATGTTATTCGAATTTGTGGAGTTCGGAGATGATTTATGCGATTTAATAAATGGAGATTTCAGACATTTTATTTATTTTATTATTTTGAAAAAATGTGGGTGTTACAATTTGGTATCAGAGCGGGTTCCGTCCCGGCTCCGACCCGGGACGGCGATTTATAGGACGTGGATTTCAACAATTTTCAATGTTTTTGGGATTGGGAACTTTTGAAAAAAAAAATGTGTCACCTTTCTATCCAGTATCGTTTGATTAGTTGTTAATGTTTCGAACGTGTTTCCGCTTTGTAGGAGAAGATCAAATTTCCGTTCGTTCCTTTGTGTGTCGCCTCGTGTTCTTTTTTTTTTCCTTTGATATCGTTGAAGTTCTTTTTGATTTCCTTCTTAGAATTCGGGACGAATTCCGATTAAGTGGGGGAGAATTGTAACGACCCAAAACCTAGGTAGGTCCATTTTCTCTAGTAATTAAAATTCTTAAGTATTTTACTTTGTCCCACATTGGAAGTTTAGAAAGTTTACCTCCTTTCCCTTCCCCTATATAATAAACTTCCCCCTTCTCTTTTATTCTCATCAAGTCAAAGTATTTCTTTGCGTGTGACAAGTTGTTGAATTATTCGACGACCAGTCACTAAGTAATTTTTCTGGCGAGAGTTTTGGTCAAGTCCCCGGGCGAGTTTTTGGGCGATAGTTCCGGTAAGTTTATCACCCCTCTATTTCTAGTTTTGTTAAGTTCTGGTTAGAGGAATTTTAGTTTAGGAAACCCGCCTTTTAGGAAAGTTTCTATTTTAGGAAAGTTTATATTTTAGGAAAGTTTCCATTTCAGGAAAGTTTCTATTTTAGAAAAGTTTCTATTTTAGGAAACTTTATTTTTAGAGACTCTGAGCCTAAGTCGTTGATTTCCCTCATGTTGCAGTTGACCT
The DNA here is from genome assembly GCA_932364175.1 of Eruca vesicaria subsp. sativa. Taxonomy (NCBI): domain Eukaryota; kingdom Viridiplantae; phylum Streptophyta; class Magnoliopsida; order Brassicales; family Brassicaceae; genus Eruca; species Eruca vesicaria. The sequence continues at coordinate 85,068 of CAKOAT010108043.1, read as the reverse complement.
CAGCTGACAATCTTTCGTTGATCATTCCAGCCAGAGGCAAAGGTGAGGGTCTATTCCGTAAATTATGTTACTAGTGTAGAATCCCTGCTATGTTAATTTAGATTTCGAAGCATGATCTGTCTGTTTGAATTGAGTCTGGTTGAGTCTTGTTTGGTAGTTAGGTTATTAAATGTAAACTAGAATTAGGAGGTCTAGAGGATTCAACTATTGTTTGGATTGATTGATGTTAAATGGTTAAATACATATATAAATATATATAAATATATATATATATATAATATTATAAAGTATGGATTATGTGATGAGTACGGGGGCCAGAGAAATCTGAGCTATCGACGTATATGAGTACGGGGGCCAGAGAAATCTGTGCTATCGACGTATATGGGTGCGGGGGTTCGGAGACATCCGGGCTATCGACGCATATTGGAGTGCGGGGGCTCAAAGATGTTTGGGCTAGCGACGCATATTTGTTTGGTGCGGGGTGCAGAGACGTTTGCATATTGACGCATAGTGATGGAGTGCGGGGGTTCAGAGATGTCTGGACTATCGACGCATATTATGATATCATATATCCGTATGAGGAGAATGCGGGGTGTGTGGGCTAGCTATACACTATGAGCGCATTGGTTGTTTTGTGTGATGCGTTAGGCATTATGTTTGTTCATGTTAGAGCTAAACTTCCATAGTGGGAGTTCTATTTTCTTAGTCAGTGTTTTGCGTGTTTAGCATTCCATACCTCACTGAGTGACTCCCCTGTTACTCACTACTATCTCTTCTCCCATTTCAGGTGATACTGACGATCAGGAGTGATCATTTCGGATTGGTGCTTTTGGGAGTTTTATTTATTTATTTTCAGACTTATTTTTATCGTTGATTTGAGATTTATTATGTTATTCGAATTTGTGGAGTTCGGAGATGATTTATGCGATTTAATAAATGAAGATTTCAGACATTTTATTTATTTTATTATTTTGGAAAATGCGGGTGTTACAACTTTATTTGACTCAACTTGCTTCTAGGTGGAAAACTATAAAGTATAATATATAATTAATTTGACTATAACACTACGGTTAAACTTAACACATTTTAATATTGATAATATATTACTCTTAAAACTAGCCTATTTTATGGTAAGACTATATATCATTATTATTAATGTTTAAAATTTATAAAGTAACTGATAGATTTGTAAATCTGGATTTTGCCTCTCTGTAAAGAAGACTATATATCGCGATTATTATAGTAAGATTTTTAAAAATAAATAGATATGTATATAGATTAAAAATACAAGAAAATAATATTTATATAAAATATATAATTAAATTTTAAATATTTTTTTCTTTCTTTTCTATTTCAAATTAAAGTTATAAAAAACTTAAATGTTTTTTGTAACAAGTTGAATTTACGATACATAATTAAAATAAGTTAAAATTAAGAAGTACTTATCTAATGAAAATATTGAAATTTACGTTTAAATTATATTTAAATTTTTAAAAATAACAATTTACATCAAACTGGATTACATATCGATCACACATCCATTCAAACAATTATTTCTTGGGTTTAAGCAGTTTTTGCGGAGTTTATGAGATATTTAAATAATCAATATTTCTTACAATTAAAAGCAGATTACGTATAGGATAACTGAGTTTACAGGTTTGACCACGTGTCTAAATCGGGTTAAAAGAAATTTAAATACAATTTATTTTTAAAAAAGACAAAATATTTGAAAATTAACAAAACATTTGTAATATCATTAATTTATTTTTCATCACGAAATATCCCTAGATTTTATAGTGTGGGTCAATGTTATTTGTTTAAAAAGTGATAATCATTTTTTGAAAAAATAATACTAAATGTTTAATTAATTACTTTGTACCTATAAAGTAAGAATATATAATTTTATTTTTGCCTGACTTAATTTTATTTGAAATGTTACAATATTTTTGAATGAAAATAATTATTTATTTTACTAAACCACATTTCAAAAGTTCATGTGTTTAATAATCAAACACTAATTCAACATACTAAAGTACATAAAAAAGATACAAATACATGTTAAATCTGAAATTGCTAATTTGACAAAAAAAAAAGAAATGGAATCATATACTTATATCTGAAAAATTCATATACACATTTGAATAAATGTGATTATAATATACAAAATAAAAGCAAATGTCAATGGAGAAAAATGAAAATTTACATCCGTGAAACCCGCACGGATCCAAATCTGGTTTTAATAGTGAAATGGTTAAACAAGTACAATAGTTTGTAAACCATTCCTTACGAAATTTGAAAACTTTAACTTAACCCCAAAACATGATTTTAAAATAACTGTATAAATTTACCATATATTAGTAACTAGCTAGATTTCAAGACTGAAAATTTTGAATTTACGACTAATTTATTATGAACATTGCTATCTTTTTTTTTTGTAATACAAACACTGCTATCTCTAATTCTATTTTGTTTAGAAACTTACTATAGTTAAAGGTCTATATACATGTACATGTTTTTTATATTAGTATATCTGAACAATTACTGGATGAAGATGACAATGTTGTAGAGGATGAGGAAGGATTTGTAGCTATTGGTACAAGTTACGTTAGACACATCTTCCAGTCTTCAAATCTTGAGAATATAAAGGAAGCATTATCCGAGGTATCTACGACCATCACATCAGCAAACAATGAGAATCTCACAGCTCCGGTAACCGAATGTGAGGTCAAACTGGCTCTTTTTGCAATGCATCCATAGAAAACCCCAGGGCCGGATAGAATGACAGCACTATTTTACCAGAAATTTCGAGATATTGTAAAGGATGACCTAACTCTTATGGTTAATCAATTCATGTTTGAAGTCACGTTACCTACATGTTTAAATGACACCAACATATGTCTCATTCCGAAGGTAGATAAGCAGAACCAGATGAGCCAGCTTCTTCCCATTAGTTTATGAAAACATTAGTTACAAGATAATCTCTAAGGTCATATGCCAGAGGTTAAAAAAGGTTTTACCAGATCAGATTTCAAAAACCCAGTCAGCCTTTGTTGCTGGGAGACAGATATCTGACAACATTATGATTGCTCAGAAGATGTTCCATGCTCTAAGAACCAAACCGAATGGACTCAACAAGAGGATGGCCATTAAGACATACATGAGCAAGGCGTACGACAGAATGGAGTGGTCCTTCATCGAGGCTACCATGAGAAAGATGGGATTCTCGGAAGTCTGGATAACCTGGATAATGTGATGTGTAACATCAGTAAAGTCTAAAGTTCTTATGAATGGCCAGCCAAGAGGGAATATTTTTCCAGAGAGAGGTCTAAGGCAGGGGATCCTCTGTCCCCTTTCATTTTTATTCTATGCACGGAAGCGCTCGTTAGCCTTCTAAATCATGCTGAGAATCAAGGGAAGATAACAGGGATGCGCATCACGCGTGCGTATCCTTCAGTATCTCATCTTCTCTTTGCTGATGATAGCCTGTTCTTTTGCAAGGGAGAGCCCCGTGAATGTAGAGAAGTAATGAAAGTGTCCAGGAAATATGGACATGCTTCAGGACAATCCATTAATTTCAATAAACCATCTATACTCTTTGGTAAGAGAATTGGACAGGATGTTAGGCAAGAAATAAAAGACACACTTGGGATTCAGAATGAAGGATGGATGGGATCCAAAGGATATCAGTGGATCCAAATGCAAGCTTTTTGCCTTCTTAAAGGATAAGATAAGGAATAGAGTAAATTGATGGACATGTAAGTGGTTATCAAAAGGTGGTAAGAAAGTTATGATTAAGTCAATACTACTAGCATTCCCAACCTATGTAATGTATTGCTTTCTTCTTTCGCTAGAGATTTGTAATGCTTTAGCTAGTGCCATTGCACAGTTCTGGTGGAGTTCGAATCCCCCCAAAAGAGGTATTCACTGGTCGACATGAGATAAATTATGCTTGTTCAAAGAGGAAGGAGGGATTGGGTTCAGATTGATTCATGAGTTTAACCTGACACTGTTAGCTAAGAAATTATGGAGATTGGTTCAAAACTCAGATTATCTGGTAGCTCGAGTCTTGAGAGGTCGGTATTATCGATTAAGCTCGCCTTTGCGTCAGCTTACTGTCAGCAGCCCATCGTATGTGTGGACAAGTATATCGGCGGCACGAGAATTATTATTGTTGGGAGTTAGAAGGAAAATAAATTCGGGATATGAGGTTAAAGTATGGGAGGATCCATGGATTCCCACCCTACCAGTGAGATCAGTGTCCCCATCTGCACCGGCTGTACATCCGAACATGAGAGTGAGTGACCTTGTTAATCAAGAAACCAAGTCTTGGGATCTGGGACGGCTGGAAAGCTACGTAGATGCTGCTGATATACCACTCATAAGGAGTATGACCATTAGTAGAACACATCGCAGGGACATGTATTGCTGGAGCTATACAAGAAATTGGCAGTATACAGTGAAATCTGGATATTTGGTTCTACGGAATATTTTGATGAAAGAGGAGGAACTGATAGTTTGTGAACCTAGTATCACAAAACTCCAACCACATGCCTAGAAGGTCAAGGCACCCCAGAAGATGTGCCACCTTATGTGGAAAATACTAACAGGTCATGTGGCTGTTACAAGCACTTTGAACTATAGACATATGAGATGTGATAACTATTGTCCACGATGTGGAGAACCAGAAGAATCAGTAACACATGCAATCTTGCAGTGTCCTCTGGCCATGCAAGTGTGGGATTTATCATCTACGCCTACCAATCCGTCCTTGTTTCCATTATTGAGCACATATGAAAATATCTCTTCTAGAGGAAAAATGCAATCATGGAACCGAAATTGGACAAGGATCCTTATCTCTGGCTGATTTGGTATATTTGGAAGGCTCGGAACGATAAGTTTTCAGAGGAATCGATAGAGATTCATTGGAGCTAGTTTGTTATGCAAAGAGTGAGTGTCAAGCCTGGTTCAAAGCCAATGAACATATTATATCGCCATCTCAAGGAAATATAGAAGTTGAAAGCCAGACCAAAAGTATGTGAAACATTTGTATGGTAGACGGTTCTTGGACCTCTAGAGCTCAATTCAGTGGATGTGGTTAAGTTTGGAATGACAGTATGGGAAATAGTCAGCTAATGGGTATGTGTAATATGAATAGAGTGGAGTCTGCTTTGCACTCTGAGCTAGAAGCACTGCGGTGGGAAATTGAGAATATGCTTCAACATTCGCCATGTCAGTGCTTTGGAACGGACTGCAAGGAGATGATAACGATGCTCAGAAATCTTCATGATTGGCCAAGCTTCTCAACGGACTTGGAAAAGCTTATGACGCTCCGGATCTGTTTCCCAGATTTTAAGATCTTTTATGTTCCTAGAAATCAGAATGGTATTTCTGATTCTTTAGCTAAGAGTGCTCGATCTTTCTATCGGAAACTTATGTATGTTGATTGTTCTATTCCGATCTGGCTTTCTAGACCACCTCAAACTTCAGTAATAGATCAGACTTTTGATACAGAAAAAAAAAAGTCATGGGCCACTTAATTCGTGTGGCCATGCAATTCCACTACTAAACTTGTGTGATCATACTGATATTAAAATATTCTTTATATTTCATTTGAAAACTTCGTGGATTACAGTTCTTTTTGAAAGATTATTTTGAACATTTTCATAATTTTGGAATACCCTATATTAATCCAAAAACTCACAAACAGAAACATAGAAACTGAAAGTTAATGATATAAAAGATATCTAAAAGACAATTTCAAATCCGAGCAATATAATACGAAGATTAGGTGGTGCCCGCGATTTCGCGAGTGTAAACACCATATGAAAATTATGTTTATAATTTTTTAATTTTGAATAATAATCATAATTATTAGAAAAAATAAAATTATAACTTTAAATAGTTTGGAAATCCAAAATCTTGGATTTATATAATCTTATAAGAGTTTTGAGATGAGTGATAATTTTAAACACTTTAATTTAAGTTCACAAAGATTATTTTATAATATATTTATGATTTAAAAAAAATTAAAGGTTAATGAATTATTTTTATTTATTATTTTATTACTTAGACGCATAATAGTTGCAAAGTTTCTATAAAAAGTTTCAAATCATAAATCATTATCTCTTACATAGTTTTGATATAGGGATTAATACAAAAAAGCACAATTCATTAACTGAATAAATTAATCTTGAAATTATTTTGAGTAATCGTGCTATTTTCTCAAACACCAATACATTTGACCAATATTTTTATTAAACAATTCTTCTTTCTTTTAAATAATTATTTTTATTTATCTTAAATTACTTTAATACATATGTACCTATTTTAATAAAATTTGATTGAATATGTATATATCAAAAAATAATATCTAAAATTTGAAATAATGTAATATTTGTTATTGTAGACATATATACTTAATATTATGTGCGATTAAATAATTTTACTACATCAAAATATAGAATTTGTTAGAACTTTGTTAGCATACTCTATAAAAATCTGTTGCACAAAAAAAAACCCATAATGTTCATTATTTAAAATTAGTCTAATACAAACCTATTTTAACAAATTTGCCTAACTAATTCTCACAAAATAATATTTAAATTTAGAAATACTGTAATTTCATTATTTTAGATACATATACTTATCGTGAGGTTTAATAATTTTATTACATCAAATAACATGTTTCTTGTTTTTTGAATACAAAATAACATGTTTCTTTTTGTATAAATTTGTTAGAACTTTGTTATCATACATTATATAAGTTTGTGTAGCATAAAAAAATCATATCATTTTCTGTAAATAATTATTTTAAATAATTTTTTTACTTTAAATTAACATTATATTTTTTCATTTTCAACTTCATTAATCTTGGAAATGATCATACATACTAATATTTTCTTACTCAATTTATCTTTATGTTATAATAGCACATAAAACTAATTAGTTAGAGTTATAGTAATACGCAAAACACATGTATATTATCAAACAAATAGAAAATTAAGTATTATACTAGATTTTGACCCGCCCTTAAAGAGGGCGGGACAACCGTTTTTGCTTTATATTTATGCTCTTGTTTGATTATTCACAAGTATGTATAGACATGAGTATCCGGATTCAGATAGATTGTCGTTAATAATTTTGGTTTGGTCCAACATATATAGATTATATACGATTACATACAATTTAATGTGTGGTATAAGATTATGAAATTATGAATTCTATTCGATAATCTAAAGTATTTATTTGTAATAGTTTATATTTTGAGTTCAAACTTATTTTTTATAAAAAATAAATAATTTTAGGGTACTATTATAAACAATTTGGTTGATATTATTTTCATATAAAATAAATAGAGATACAACCGACTGTTTATTTTAAAATTATGGTCATAAAAATTGACATTGTATTATACAGACGGTATGTGTTTAAACATATGATTAACAAAACAATTATATAAGAAAATAACATAAAAATTCAAAATACAACTGCGAATGATTATTGCAAGCCCGTAAATAAATCAATACATCATATTAACCACCCAAGCCCAACACAAATATAGAGACAAAATCTCTTTAATATATCTTGGACATGCGACTACCAAATATCTTTTCAAGAACGGAATATATTTTCTTTATAAATTGATTTATACGAAACAAAGATTTGATAATTATAAAATTACATGTGTTGAAATTTTGCAACTTAATACATTTATAATTGTGTTGAGCAGTATTTTCATACCCGACACAGGTTTGAGATTGAGCAACTAAACTTAGTGATATGTATTCAGTTCGGATTTAACTAATTCACCGCTATTTAAAATTTTGATAAAACTTGGTAAGAATCCAAAATCCATTAGTAACATGTCACCTAGCACTGATTGACCCTTGTATAACTAAGATAAAATTGGTGATCTAAAAAAATTGATCAAAATTTTATATATTTTAAAATGAGTACATGAAATTGAATAGTATATTTGATTTGTGATTCTTTACTAAAGGAAGTACTATGTTGTCTGATAAAGAAAAAAGAGAAAGGCGATAGAGAACACCAAAAATATTTACTCATTTTTCAGTATTACTTAATTTTTATTATTGATAATTTATTACTTGTTTTATTTTTAATTTAGACTTAAATTTTATTATTTATGATCGCTATTATTTACTTGGAAGAAACGTAGAAGAAAAACGTTAGATATGGTTTTATGTATATTAAAAATAGGATGACATATCCATTTCGAACTTTTACATTCAAAAAACATTGTATGCATAAAATTTTAATCACACACACACACACACACACACATATATATATATATATATTGAGAGAATCATAATTTGGTGTATTTTTTTGACCTGTAAAAGATGAACACATTAAAAAATGTTTAATTTATTCCAGTACATATGACAAATGAATTTTTGCCCATAAACTATATAACAAATGAAAATTTTGACCCTTATATATACTAAACTTAAGTTTTATTCATAGTAGAGAACATAATATGACTCATATATATAGTAAAGGAAGTTTAATATATAAAAATAAAAGTATATGCCAAAACATATGGGAAACAATGAGAATTTAGTTTTTTTTTTAATATATAAATAAAGTAATATTGATTAAATACAACTATAGTGAGATATGATAGGAAAAAATAATAATTTGAAATGTATAAACCAAACAATATTTTCTTTCTATTTATTTTAATTTCAAATTAAAAGATAATACTCATTTAGATAAATATGAAAACAATTGAGTTTTGTTATCGTTTTGAAATCTCCGCATGATCCAAGTTATATTCATTTTATTAGATTATATCATTAATATCACCATTTTTATTCTTATATGATTAACATTTGTTTTCATATTTGTTTGGATGCGAATCTCGTCGTAATGAAGAAGATAATTGAAAAGAGGAGAAATATTTTAAATGATGCTATTACGAAGTATTCTTAGTAAGTTATATAGTTGAAGAGATTATCTCACATATTAATTTATTTGTTACATTCTAACAAATGTATATTCTTAAATTCGTTAGTTCTTTATAATAATTTTTTACAAAATATTTTTAAAAGGTTTATAACAATTTAAGTTCTAGGTATTTTATTTTACATATTTATTGTATAAATAAAATGAAAATTCTATTTTATTTTTATTTTTTATTTGATGAACTACTATAAGAACTATATTTCAATTTAAATTTTATGATGCCCTATATATATCTTTTTATTTTACATGTTTGTTTGTTATAAAACGAAAGTCCTACTCCATTACATTACATTTATTTGAAAGATAAGTTATTAGCATAAATGGTGTACATATATAATGTTTGGTTCATGATTTTATAATCTGTTATATAACAGCAAATTACTATTTAACATTAAGTACTTTCGTATTTGCTTATAAAAACTTTTTATATCATTAGGAATATTTACTTTTTACCATATAGTCAAAAAGCAAATTATAAATAAAAATTGCAAATATATTAAGGTAATTAATAAACATGATAGTTCTATAATTATCACCATAATTGGCGACATATAGGAATATTGATTTTGTAGTTTAAATCAATGACATAATATTGTTATTAAAATTAAAATGGAGAGATAATCAAGGCAATATATATTTTTTTGGAAAAGATTTGGTGAAAAAAAATTTGGTGGAAAAATAATTAATAAAAACTATAGGTTTAAATAATGCAGTGGCAAAGATCTGTAAATATTTCCAAAAATCAAGGGGACCTCAAAAAAAGGCCTTGTGTTTTAATAGTATAGATTATTTTAACCAACTTACCATATAAATTTTCTATTTCGAATATTCAAAATAGTTTAGCCATTTCTGAAAGTGATAACTTAGCTATAATATTAGCATTTGTCATTGAAAAGTGACTGGATTTTTAAAAATTGTATATTTGATTGTTTTGCATTCAATTGAAATATTTTTATAGAAAATTTAAATAGTGAGTCAGTATAAGAAATATTATGAGGTATGGATTAATTAGTTTTTTTTTGCAATATATGATTTATTGTATTCATTATTAATAGAAATAGATTTTTAAAAAATTATATAGTTGTTTCTATAATATCATATGACTTTATAATTTAATATATAAAATCTATAAAATATAATTTTCCATATTAGTTGTAAAATTTACTATATAAAATCTCAAAAATATAATTTATAATTCAATATATTCTAAAATCTCTAAAATATAATTTAATATATTAATTGTTTCTATAAATAAATTATGTTAATTCTTTTTTGTTTAAGATGTTTAATTGTTTTTTTGGTAACATAGATTAGATTATGTAATTCTAGGATTAGTTTCCTTTTAAAATTTTAATTAAATAAATGAAAATTAAAAAACCACCAACCTATCAAATTAAGATAGTTAATTTTAAAATTCGCTTATGAATGACACATAAGTAAAATCTACTTAAGTGACTTCTCTTTTAATATATATGAGGATATAAATCATACTAAAACTTCATAAACTAATTCATTTTCGTTAGTGATTAGTAAACATAATTTCATCAAGATAACTACAATAAAAATAGTAGCTAATGTTAAAAAAACATTTCACCGGACTCAATCATAATTTTAGTAAAATAATTTGTTAATACAAAATTTCATATTTTAGAAATAATTATTATTATATAACTATACACTTATTCATTATATTTTTTAGGAAAAGTTTTTTTAAAATGGATAAATTCTTATAAATATTATTATTCTCAAAATAATTATAAATTATATTTGTATATAAATAATAAGAAAAAAATTAATATAACTTTTTAAAAAAAAATAATATGAGCTCTCAAACTATATGTCCTAAATGGTCACTTGGGTGGCTTGTCCTCTGGGCCAACCTTAATGACGGTATACGTTTAGAACTTTAAATTGTTGGTTAGTTAGTTTCAAATTTTGAAATGATGGAAAATTAACACGAGACCTTAATTTTGTGTATTTTTTGTTCTGTGTAAAAATTTTGGGAATGAGGGAGGGGAAATAGTTCTTCATCCATTTTTTGCTTACATAACTATAACTTAGATTCAGATAGATCAGTCACTTTTAGTTTTAGATTAACTATCGATTAATTCTGTTTGGGGTTCTATAATCAAACTATATTTGGTTATCTCAAGTTGGTGTATAAATAATCTAAAATGAACCCCAAAGAATTTTTGAATCTCCAACTATAGTTGTTGGAGTACCATTTTTATCATTTCATCGTTTGTATCAAACTTTAAATCTTTTTTATGTTTAACTCAAATTTAAAAATCTAGCAGCAACTAGTTCTGGGTTCTATAAATTTTATTGATATTAAAGGTTCAAGGAATAATTTTTTTAAAATATTATGAAAGACTGCAGAAACTATGATTATCAGATTTAGAGTATTTCTTCGTATTAATTTAGAATAATTTATCATTTTAATTTTTTTTGTGGAGGACCTTCTTTACAAGGAAAGTCACAAATACAAGCACCACCATCATAGCGGTAATCACAGTGAGCCTCTGCACCTTTTCCATAAGCACTGCATTTTATTCCACATATATGACAATCGCCAAGACTCGCCTCGCATCCCATACTATCCTCGACTACAATAAATAAAACAAGGTTTATGTTTAAATAATGAAAAATAAGATTTAGGAGATATTAACACAGTAAAATACAAAAGATATATATATATTTACAAATGAATAAAGCAAAAAAAAAAGTAGAATAAGGCTAGCATCTTTGAATATTTGCTCTTTCTCAAAAACAAAAAAAAATCTTTCAATATTGCTATGAGTAAACTATAAAAGACTGCATATATCTTTTTCAGATTATGTATATTCAAAGCATGTTCCAGTAAATAAGTCTGATACAACTTAAATATTGTGACGTTGAATACACTTTTTGAGGAAAAGTTAAGATGAACGCATACCTAAAGCAAACATTACAAAGAAGATGATAGGGAGAACAACTGAGAAAATTGCTTTAGCCATATTTATATATTTGTATTCTAGATTTAGGTACTTGTTTAATGAATACTGAAAGACTATAAGTTTCAAGAGACACTAAAGAGGGATTTATAGGATGCTGAGTTGACCGTTATAATACATTTAATAATTAAATATTATATTTTTGGAAAGTTGACTGTAATTATGATAATAACATATAAATCGGAATAGATTTTATTCTATTTCACCAAAGAGTTACTTAACTTAATTATTATTTATTTAGTTGTCACATATGTACTAGTGTTTGGCAGATTTGTTTCCTTTTGACTATGTAGCTTACTACGCAGATGTGTGTTTTCACTTATATATATATATATATATATATATATATATATATATATATATATATATATATATATATATATATATATATTTATATATTAATTTTATATTTTATTCTTTATTTTGTGTTCTTTTATATATTGTAATATATATATATATGTATATTGAATAATTGAAACATGTGTAACTATTATATATACAATTAATTTAGCGATCACTTAAATAAAATAATCATATTAATGAAGCTTCACACTTATATGATTTTATGATCATTTGTATATTATTATAATAATAATTTTAAAATATTGATAACATCGTTTTTAATGTGATAGATTTAATATTTACAGTAATTTATCATTAAAAAAATTAAATTCAAAGTTTGCCGTTAAAGTATTAAGTTCTCAATACTTGTTCAATGAAATATTGGAATTAAATGTTTATGTATTTTTAAATGGTATATAGTTTAATTTAAAAATCACTAATGTATATATATATATATATATATTAAAATGGTATTACTTACTCATTAATTATATAACTGTTTGTATCGTGCTATAAGAAAGAAATTTAAAATATTAATCAAAAATATTATATGTAAAAATTTTAAATGTTTTATTAATTTATAGTCATTTACAAAAAATTCAAAATCTAACATATATCAAAAAATCTATTTTTTGTTATATAGTTAATGTTATTGTTTAATATATTTTCACAATATAAATTTAATAAAAAGAGTAGAAATTATACATTTTTGTATCAAATCTTTCATATTCAAATCATTAATTGTCATATATATATTATAACCATATTAGGTAATTTTGTAAATTTTATTAAGGAAATAATGAATAGCATTAATAATAGTTTTATGCTTAGTTTAATAAAAATATATGAGTCAATTGGCCCAATATCCTAAAATAATAATAATATTAGTTATCTGCCTTATCAATAAATTTATAGGTACCCAGACAACATAAAAAGACAATTAAGCCCTTGATGAATATCACATGAGATGGACAATCGACAAATGGGTGAATGGACAATCGACAAATGGGTGAATGGTGGAGGAGATTAGAAGAGATCGTCGGAAGAGGAGGAAGGAGGAGGAGGGGAGGAGGAGGAGGGGAGAAGGAGGAGGAAAAGGGGAGGGGAGGAGATCGGAGGAGAAAGATGAAAAGTATGAGAAAAGAAGAGAGGAGAGACAAGAGATAAGGGGTAATAATGGAATTAAAAAAATAGTGGCTAGGGTATACAACTAATATTGCGAGTAGTGGTGTGTATGCACTGCAATTTCTCAAAATATATTATATGTTTATATGTACCAACATTTTTCTCTAGTAAATTTGAGAAGCACTCTCATGATGACACGTGGCTACCAAAACATGTTGTAATGCTTCTCAATTAATATATAGGGGATTTGACTCACTTTGTTGGGAAATTTACCAAATATGACTCAAAACTTGGTTTTAAATACAAAAGTAAACCAAAACTTGAATCAAATGCAAAAGTAACCTAAAAGACTATTGAAATTACAATCAGCCTCTTGTGAACAAACAAAAAAGCTGATTTTTTTTACGTTTCTAACCCCCACAACTATTATGTCCAGATGACTTTCAATTAAGTCGTCCAGACTTAGTTGAAAGTCGTCTGGTATAGTTATTTAAAAAATTTGTAAAAAAAATGTTGATAAGTGAAAAATTGAAATCCTGTAATTAACATATGTTTTAAGAGATATAAATTAAGATATAACAAAATTTAATTGTTTTCGACATAGATGAGTGAAAGTAGTGAGTCATGATATTCTTTGGTTTAGGTTTTACCAACATATGTTGTAGTATTGTATGTGTTTCTTAGGGTTAGATTTTCGAAAACATAAATATATTTTTTGAAAAAATTAAAATTTACCAAAGTGTGTTTATTTCTGTGTATAGTAAACATTATTTAAGTATAATTTGATTTTATAACGTGGTTAGTTAGTTAACTTAGTCAATTTAGTTTAGGGTTTAGGGTTTAGGGTCTGGACGACTTACTATTAAGTCGTCTGATGTATAGTATTCAACAGACGACTTACTAATAAGTCGTTAAAAACGTACCGAACCTTTGATTTTACCAATTTACTATTAAACCTAACCGGATTTTTTACAGGACATATATAAGATGTTTTTTTCACTCACCTTTTTGCGAAATTCAGAAAACCCTAACTCCGTTTCTCTCAAAGGTGATTTCAAAGGCGATTTCCGTCAAATCTCTCTAATCCATCGTTCTCACCGCCGGCTATCTCTCCGCAGTTATCACCGTCGTTATCACCACCGTTCTCAGCGCTGCTTCCTCTATTTCAGATCTGAGAGGAAACCCTAACGCCGTTTCTCTGTAAACTCTAGCGCCGTTTCTCGTAGAGGCGTTTCGTTGAACTCCGCTGCCGGTAAGTTATATCTAAAGAAGAACATAAAACATCGTGCTCACCGTCGTTCTCCTCGAGCTTCTTTTTTCACGTCTATAACCGCTGTGTCGAAGGCGACTATATCTTCTCTGAATTTTCAGGTCGGCTTTAAAATGTTCTAATGGAAGTCTTGGAAGACTTGCCAGACGACTTAATTATAATTAAAATGTTATACTGGATGGTTGTGTGTTTGAGATGGTTTTCTATGATTGTTTTGCAGGAAAACAATGGATATTCCAGAACTCCCTCGTAGGATACATGCAGTAGGGGAAGATCCCCCCGCATTGAATAGCATTTCGTATCAACCGTGTACGAAGTTGTATACTGCTTTAAGGAAGGCTCTTCATAATGAGGAATACGAAGAGCTGAAGAAGTCTAAGTTGGGAGTTTTCATGAAGTTTCAAGAGCTGAAATTTGGTTGGGCTTCAAGGCTGGTTCACTAAATGCTCAGTTTCTAGCTCGACATAAAGAAGAAGTATGAGCTGTGGAGTCTCGTTGGTCCACAACCTTTGAGGTTTTCACTGTTAGAGTTTGAATACATAACTGGTCTAAACTGCGAGTACATCGAGGACCTTGAGAGACCAAAATGTTCTGTTGCAAAGGAGTTGGCTTCTTTCTGGGAGTTGTTGGGAGTTCATGTCGAAGCTGGGCCAACTACTCAACAGATAATAGCAGCATTTGAGAGATGTGAACGGTGGTCTCAGGATGATCGCAAGCGGCTCGGGTACCTTGCCATCTTCACTGGATACATTGAAGGGAGAAAGTTTTCAACATCTACACGAGTTAGTCTGGCAAGGCTAGTAATGGATCTAGAACGGTTTGAGAATTATCCATGGGAGAGAGTCGCGTTTAAGGTGCTTATGGACTTTGTGAAGGGAAAATATATATCGGGTTGTTACACCATTGATGGGTTTATACAAGCTCTCCAGGTCTGGGTGTACACAGCTCTGCCGGAATTGCGTGCTAATTATGGTAATCCCATACCAAACAAACCGTCTCCACCGATACTAGCTTACAAGGGTGGCAAAGGACAAAGATGCTTTAAAGAAGCTATTGAAAGACATGTATTTACTTCAATCCAAAAGACTTTTTGAAAACTTATGCTTAACTTGTCAGGATAATCTTCCAACAGGACAACTTAGTAGAGGACTTATAATTAAGTCGTCTGGAAAGTCTTCCAGCTAGATGACTTAGTAGAGGACTTATAATTAAATAGTCCGGGAAGACTACCCAGACGACTTAATAACAAGTAGTCTGCTAAGTCATCTAGCTGGAAGACTTTCCCAGACGACTTATGATTAAGTCGTCTGCTAAGTCGTCCAGTTGGAATACTTTCCAAAAGACTTAATCATAAGTTTTGAAAAGTCTTTTCTTTCCAACTTTCTTAATCCGTCTAATATCTAAGTTTATATCTTCTATTTACTGCAGACTAGGGTGATGAACTTTATTGAAAAGAACATTGGTGAAATGTTTCCAAAATGGGACTCTGAAGCTAAGGACCCAGCTGCGGAGAACATAATTAAACTCATGTATAATCAGAGACCATGGAAGTGGACCATGGATTGCTGGGAAGTCACCGGTACTTGGATTAATACAAATCCGGCAGCGAAGAAAGCGATAGTTCTGGTTAAGGAAGACGAAGACAGTCCAAGACCTCTTAAGAAAGTTCGTAAAGAGCATAGTGAATAGCTACCTGCAGAGGAAGAGGTAGAGGAAGAGGTTCTTGCAGAGACTCGTCAAGAGGTGAGTACCACTGTTGGTGGGCTGACCAAAGAGGATATTGAAGAAAATTGTGAAGGATTTTTTGAAGGATTGTTTGAAGGATTCTGTGAAGGATTGTTTGAAGGATTGTTTGAAGGATTGTGTGAAGGATTCTTTGAAGGACGCACTCGATGCCTTGAGTCAAGGGTTTGGGACGTCCCTTACGGAGATCAAGTATATTTCTGAAAGGTTGGAAGCTGTGGAGAAGATCGTTGGTATCACCAAAAAAGGGAAAGGGGCATCATCTCAAAACAGTAGCTCTCCCAAACCTAAAACGCAAGAACCCGGGGTTAGTAAAGCATCCTCTCGCAACAAGAAATTGACTAGACAAAGTTTTAAGCATAAGAACTGAAAGTTGGATCGTTGGTTAATATTGCAAAGTGAAAGTGTTAATCGGGCGAACGCGGGAAGGAAGAGCTTGCTGGGGGGTAAAGCAACAGATTTTTCCGCAGGTGCTACTTCCTCGAAAGAGCTGAGTATAGTTCCGAGCCAGGATGGGGAAAACTTCCAGAATCGAGCCTTCCTCCAGAAACGAGCCTTGTTCTATTGGAGAAACAAGGACTCACTGTTTCAGATTTAAGACAAGAGGAAGCTAGATATCAGGAAAAAAGGGAAAACACTTTGGCAGGAATTAAACGTGCGAAGAGTGATCGAACAAGGAAACTTTTTGCCTCACAGCAATCTCCTTATACGGCAAACAGCACGGCCAAACTGATCATTCCTAACAAAAAGCGAGCTCCAGGCTATAATCCTTTTGGACCAGTTAACATGAACAAGTTGAGGGAGCTCGTAGGCTGGTTGAAAACTGATCCGTAAGTGATTGCTTTTCAAAATTATAGCTTGCTTTAGTCTATAAAACTGATTGATTTTCAACATTTTGTGTTTACAGTGAGTATAGCAAGCCTCTCGACAAAAAAATGACGTACATCACCCCACCAACTAAGTGGTATCACATCATCTGGACCTCCTTAGCTTGGCTGGAAGACTGTGTAAGTCTTATGCTATGACTTATATCTTCTACCAGTAATTCGTCTACAAAGAAGACTTAACATACGACTTAGCATTAAGTCGGTTGTTAAGACGACTTATCAGACGACTTACTTACTAAGTCCTCTGATTCATCTTCTTTGTAGACGACTTACTTGTAAGTCGTTTGATAAGTCTTCTAGTTACTGGTAAGTCGTCTGATTTTTTTCTGACTTGTATTATTGTAAATGCAGCATGTTGATGATTGGATTAATGTGCTGAGGAAGAGGTAAGCTGAAAAGCCACAAGAGTTCAGGAGCGAGAGGATGTGCTTCCTTGATCATCTCTTTTCTCAGCAACGGAGATTCAACTACTTTGATTTTAAGGAATCAGAGTGTGATCACAATGGTTTAGGAAGAAGACTCCATGGTGGAGCGTTTAATTATTATTCAGGCGCTATACCATCATTTTGCCAGTCGAACAAGGTGTGGGGGTGGATATTGATGACATCTATGCGCCAGTGAACTACAACGACTGTCATTGGATTGCTATGTAGGTATCGATCCCTGAGAGACACATAGTCGTCTGGGACATCATTTATTCCATGCGCTACATCTGATGAACTGCGTGCCCAATACTCCCTGGAGCCATTCACATTTAAACGTGAACCCAATGTGCCTCGGTCCCGAGCTGGTGATTGTGGCGTCTACGCTCTCAAATACATTGAATGTCATGCTCTTGAGATGACATTTAATCCAAAATACTTTGCTAATGCCAACTCCAACGTGAAGGCTATTAGGGATAATATGGCGGAGGATATATTTAATGAGCTCCCTGGCCAGCATGAGAAGGAAAACAAGGATAATTTTGAGAACATAGGTACTTATGATGGGTGATAGATTAGGCAGATGTTTGTATATTTGTATTTGAACTTGATTAGGGGGATGTTTAGGCTGATGTCTGTATGTTTTGTTTGTTTGTTGTAATCTTTTTTTGCATAAAATACTTACAGTTAAGTCGTCTGAAATGTTGGACGACTTAAGTATAAGTCGGAATGTTGTATCCTTTTGAATCTTTCGGATAATATAAATATAAAGTCGGAATGTTGTATTCTTTTGGTAGTGCAATTTCTTATAATTAAGTCATCCAGATGGAAGACTTTCCAGACGACTTAACTATAAGTCTTCTACTAAGTCGTCCAGACGACCTAACTATAATTCTTATACTAAGTCGTCCAGACAACCTAACTATAAGATTTCTACTAAGTCGTCCAGACGACCTAACTATAAGTCTTTCCAGACTTTCCTAACAAATGCTTAATACCTAGATTCTTAACACAAATTCTTAATACATAGATTCATAACACAGATTCTTAATACTAAACATTGAATGACTAACTTTAAGGTCTGCTGGAAGAATAAACCCTGGACGACTGAATGTAAGGTCGTCTACAAGACTTAATTGAAAGTCGTCCACGTCATTCTTTACATTGTACTTTCGTATGGCCAGTTTCTATGCATACTGAGCATCTATAAACCCTGTGTTGCTTTTAGGGTTTGCGTCCTCTCATCCGGGATAGCTCCAACCAAGATTGCCATCTTGATTACTTCTGTCTCTCCGGACCACGCTTTTCGGCCGGAGAATCGCATGTGCGTTCCTCAACTTGTTGTCCAGCACAAGGATATATATATATATATATATATAATATTATTTGAGAAGTCACTTTCTTATGTGTCATGCTCACGTTAACTCTTACGTTGGTTGATTACTATGATACCCCTAATGAATTAAAAATATATTTAAATATTATTATTTCCTTTTTAAAATCTTCCAAATAACAATATAAAACAAAAAGGAGATATTTATAAAATTTAAAAAACTATTTAAAACGAAAAATAAGTATATATATATTATATTTTCATAAAAAAGGAAAGTTTACAAATTAGTAATATTTAACTTAAATATATTTTTAAATAACATAAATTATACTTTTTAAGTAAGCATACTTTATATCTATATCTTCTTAGATGAAAAAAAATATTTGTATATAATGTGTTTTCATAAAAAAAAGTTCATACAAATAATCTTGATATTAGAAAAAGAAATAGTTTTTCTTTAAAAAATAATTTAAAAAATAAAATATATATTTTCAAAGTAATTAGTTTTTGTATATATCTATCTATTTTATTAGATGATTACATAAAATAATTAAGTAACATAAACTGATACATGTTTAATTGATAAAAAAAATTATTAATAGTATATTTATTTGATTATAATATCTTACAGTTACAGCAAAAATATAAATTATATTTTACTTATATAATATAATTTCTCAAAAACAATCACATTTTTACTGCATATTTTAAGAGATATTAAAAACAAAACTAAAAATAAATTTAATAATAAACATCTTTTAATCAAATAACTACAATTCTTTTAAAATATCATAACACTTTATAATTTAATGAGGTAGATATTTTATATTTTAATAGTTAAAATTATATGCTTTCTTAATAACTCTTTTGATGTTTAATTTTCTGTTTTTATGTTTGTGGAATTTAATATAACCATAATTAAAATACTTAAGCAAATCAGAATTCCTTATTTTTAAAATTATTTAAAATAAATGTCAGTTTACTATTCAATCAATCTAAGGCATAAATTATTTAAAATTTATAAAATATTTAATTATTGTAAACATTGATATGTGTTCTTAAGCTTCCAAAAATTTATTATTACTTATGTATGTAATTTAGAATCAGCCATTTTAGTTTTTATTTTTTCGTTCTAAGCACAAAAAAAATTAAAATACATAATCTTACTACGATATACTTATATTTCTAAGATAACAACCAACATAAATGTAAATAAAAAAATTAATCAAAAATTTAAGGTATTTAGAGTAAAAAATATTATAGTTGAATTGAGAGAAATAGATAGAATCCAATATATATATCCAAATGATAAAAAGTGACTAAATATAATATATCTAAAATTATATATAACTAAAATAATATAAATTATACATAAAAAATAGAAATTAATAGAAAAATTAAAGTAAATATCAATCAACTATTATAACATATTTATTTTATAAATATTTATGCCCGTGCATGAGCACGGGAAAATCACCTAGTATATATATATTCTCTGAGTATCCTGCAAAGAAATAATTCTTTGAGTACACTGGATGTACAAGTGTGGAGATATGCAGACGAGCATGTGATCCAACAGCTATAGCATGAGAGCAAGGTATTTTCTCCACTTGATAGACACCACAATCTCACTTTCCATTCTCCAAATCAACAACACAGTTCATTTTGCCACCTTTCACAAAGAATTTCCATCCATCAATTGGCTGGGCCCTCATTGTATCCGCTATCTCCGATCGAACAGCAAGCAAGTATTCAACACCCTGACTATGATCTGTTAGGAGACTCAAAGCATATTCTCTCCTTTTCCAAAACCACTTTCCTAGCTTCTCTCTTATGAACTCCAACAGGAACTCAATCGAAAATCCTCTAGCTCGCTCCAGTGCGGAATTAATAGATTCAGCGATGTTGCTTGTTTTTATGTTGTACATGTCCCCCTGACAATAAACCCTTGACCATAGGCTAATGTCGGCATTCTCCAAATACGTTGCAAGGTCCGGGTTTTCACTTTGTATCTCAGCCATGTACCGGTCAAAATCTGAAACCGTATGAGCATAAGCAGCACCTTTCACCAAGTACAAGAGATGTTTCCCTATATACTTTTTGACAATGTTATCTTGAAGGTGATAATAACATATTCCCCGGGTTGCCTAAGGAAACACCTTATCACACGCACTTTTAATGTCCGTGTGCTGGTCGGAGACTATCACCAGAGGCTGCTCATCAGATATACAAGTAGCTAATTTTGTGAAAAACCATTCCCATGAAGGTTCATCTTCATCATCTACGATCCCAAAAGCCAATGGAAATATGTGAAAATTCCCATCTTGTGCGGCTGTAACTAAAAAACACCTCTATACTTCCTACTTAGGTGCGTCCATCCACCACAATGAACCTTCTCTGATACTTAAAACCTTTGATAGAAGCTCCAAAAGAAAGAAATAGATACTTAAATCTATTGATAGTATCAAGTTCTATAGCCGTGATAGAATCGAGATTTGCTAAGGAGATTTGCTCGACATATGATGGCAAACGCGAATATCCATCTTCTGCTGATCCTCTCACCAATGTTTGTACATATAAAAGTGCTATGTATGAAGTGGTGTAATCAAGCGTCATGCCAAACATGTTCTTAATTGCATCAGTGATATGCTGCGGAGTCAACCCATCACTGATTCCAACACGATCATTGAAAAGTTTACCAACATACTTTGGAGTACAGTGTCTCTGCTGAGCGATTTGGTTTCCCACAGCATGTATGTGTTTCCACATACTTTGTTACCAAAACGTGTTTGTCCCGTGTTTCACACTTACTTTGATCTTCCATCCACAATCACTAAACCGCCATGTTGACACAAGGAGAGTTTTCATTGACTTGTATATTCTGAAGGAGAATTTACTCCTCACTCATAACCGCAGCTCTGAAAGCAGTGCATCCTTGCTAACAAAGCTCTGGTTGACATAGATACTGTTACCATTCGATCTTCCTCCTTTAATAGCATATGTCTTTTTGAAATCTTCAAAACACATATCATCATCTTCTTCCTCATCCTCATCTTTAACCTTTCCATAAACACTGTAATCCTCACCATTCTCGTCCACTTCGGCAACAATAGAGATAATATCATCCTCCTCCCCATCATCCTTCTCTCCATCATCCTCCTCCCCATCATGATTTTCATCTTTAACCAAATCATCATCATCATTTTCAAAAAATTCATCAGCTTCTTGTGTTTCATCTGAAACCATTTTCACCTTGATACACAAAGCCGTACTCCATGCATTTTGGTTATCTCGAGCAAGTTTTGAACTTTTCTATCATTTGTAACATGAATAGGAGGGATGTCTGGTAGTGAATAGGTTATCTCCACAGATTCTATGCTCATGTCCATGTTAAAATCTTCTTGAGCCATTAAAACAAGTTAAGCATGTGTTGAACCTTCACTCAAAAGAAACATTCTCGCTCCTTTGAAATTATCAACCACAAAATCCCAACAGCCATCTTTGAACAACCATTCTCCATACACTACGCGTAACTGGCGCATCATCTGCAAAAATTAAAAATAAAACACATTAGTAAACATAGCAAAAGTGAAAGTTTACTAAACACTGGCGCGATGACATACCAGTAAGTTGTCTAGAAGACTTAGACGACTTACCAAACGACTTAACATTAAGTCGTCCAAACAGGTCATTATTGCAATTGACTTTTTAAAGGGACGACTTAATGATAAGTCGTCGTCTAGCTTTGTTTGTTCAAAAAAATTCTAGACGACTTACGATTAAGTCGTCTAGAATAAACGGGTTAATTTTGCATTTGACCGACTTGTGTTAGATATTTTCTTGGACGACTTACGAGTAAGTCGTCTCTTGGAAAACAAACATTTCAATATTTAATTAAAGTTAGATGACTTATCTATAGGTTGTCTTAGGTTAATTTGCAATTCGAAAATAAAACTTAAATATTTTACTTTTCTCAGATGGCTTACTTGAAAGTTATCTAGTTTGTTGACTTACGAGAAAGTTGTCTGAGATAAGCAAGGTTTGACCACAATCTTGGAAAAATATCTTGACGACTTTGCTTATCCTGAAAGATTTTCAAGTAAGTCGTTCGGCTGGATGACTTCCGTGTAAGTCATCTCAGAGAAGTAAAATATGTAAGTTTATTTTCCATTTGCAAAACTAACCTGATACGACTTAACGATAAGTCGTCTAGCTTTAATAAAATATTGAAATTTTTGTTTTCTCAAAGAAGACTTACTGCTAAGTTGTCCCGGAAAAGTCAAATATCTGACACAAGTTGGTCAAATGAAAACTAACTCGTTTCTCCTAGACGACCTATTGGTAAGTAGTCCAAGGTATTCTCTAGATTTTTGTTTAACAAACAAAGCTACACTACTTAGAATTAAGTCGTCTATTTGACCAGAAGACTTACCCGTAAGTCTTCTACAGCCAGATGACTTACGGATAAGTCTTCTACGCGAACATATCTGTTAAATATTTCAATTTCATACCTTAAACCAGTGAGATGCCTTACTTAGCACACAGAGTCTTCTCCAACCCACCAAGAACCTTAAACGAAAGTAACCCGCGAAGAATAGTAAGCTTGAATGGCTCTATCAACCATAAAAAAAAATTGAATCAAAAGCTTGAGTTTTTTGGATGAATATGGAGACAAAGTGAAAGAGATTTTGTTTTTAATTCATAACAATTGAAAGAGAGAGTGTAAATCGATTTTTGGTGCATTAAGAGCTTCAAATTGGTTCTTCATAGTAGTTAGGGTATTGATGGCAATGTCAATTTTGTAAATATATGAAGATAATGAGGTTGAAAGAGTAAAAAAAAATTTCGAAAAAAAAATTAATGGCATTTTCGAAAATAATGTGAACATGTGGGGTAAATAGGAAAAAAGAAAAATCAAAAAAAAAAGGAAGGGGAAATTTCACTTATACTACTTTGGTGGTACAACTTTTCATGTTTACCATCAACAAATGAACATTTTCAAAAATACACTTTTCATTAAATGATAAAAGACTCTTACACCCTTGTTCTTTATATATATATATATATAAAATAAATATTTAAATAAATAAAAAACACAAAAATAAAAAAAAAAATTATTTTTTCGAATTAAACTATTTTTGAAATTCAAACCTTAAACCCTATAACTCAACTATAAACCCTTAACCCTAAACCCTATATTTTCCCAAAATATGAACCCTAAACCATCAATACTAAATCCTAAACACTAAAACATCAATTCTAAACCTTAAACCTTAAAAAATTAACCCTAAACCCTAAAACATCAATTCTTAACCTTAACCCTAAAAAGCAAACCCTAAACCCTAAAAATCAACCCTAAACCCTAAAATATCAATTCTAAACCCTAAACTCTAAATCCTAAACCCAAAACAGTAAATCCTAAACCTTAAAAAATCAACACTAAACCCTAAAATATCAATTCTAAATCCTAAACCCTAAACTCTAAACCCTAAACCCTAAAATTTAGAGTTTAGATTTGATATTTTAGGGTTTAAGGTTTGAATTTTTTTTAAAATATAGGGTTTAGGGTTTAGGGTAAAGAGTTGATGTTTTAGGGTTTAGTATTTTGTTTTAGGGTTTAGGGTTGATGTTTTAGGGTTTAGAATTGAAGGTTTACAATTTAAGGTTTAGAGTTGGTGTTCAGTGTTTTTGTTGATGTTTCAGCGTTTAAGATTTATGTTTAGGGTTTAGAGTTGATTTCAAAGTTTAGAAATGAAGGTTTAGTGTTTAGGGTTTAGAGTTGATGTTGTAGGGTTGATGTTTTAGGGTTTAGAATTGATTTTTCAGGGTTTAGAGTTGATAGTTTAGGTTTTAGAGTTGAGGTTTTAAGTTTAGTAGTTAATCATAGGTTTTTTGGTCAATGTTAATCAAATGGTTATAAATGTCTTTTGTCCTTCATTAAAAGTGAGGGTAAATATGGTTAGTGTAAACATAAAAGTGGTATCTTAAAAGTGTTATTATTGACAATTTCTCAAAAAGGAAAGATTAGTTTTGTGTTTGACTCTGAGTTTTGAGTCAAATTTGCAAAAAAATTTTGCTTTGTTCGGTACTTATGATGTTACATTACTTAACTAATAGTAGTACATTTGTAAGACCTAAGTTTATACATTGGTTGTCTTGACGTAAACAAAAATTTCTTGTCTGAAAAGAACTTCTGTAAACGCCTTAGAGCATGTGCATTGCTATAACCTCTTAATGGGCTCTTAGGTAATATTTTAGTAATTAATTAAGATTAAGAGTTAATGTTAAGAAATTCTTAAATTTTTAGTCCCTTAATGTGGTTTCTTAAGTTAAGGGTTCTTTGATAAAAGAAATTATTAAATATTGTTTTTTAACTAAAATTTATTAAATTAAAAATAAAACATTACATTTTAAACATAGAATTTAAAATAAAAACATAAAAACAAAGATTACTAAAAGAAGCGATAATAATTTAAAGGAGGCATTGAAGCTCAGTTTTTGTCTTGATCACGTCCAAATTTAGACCACATATGTTCAACCAAATTAGCTTTCAGTCGTTCATGAATTCGTCTAACATGAATTGTAGTTTGGACATTCATCGTATTTCCCATATTTGAAGGGATGTTTGTAGAATAGGTGAGATTGACATGTGAACTTCTGTTGCCTTCTCCTTCTTGGAATTCTGAGACATCAAACTGAGTGTTTTGATCTCATTCGTCTTGTACTATCATATTATGGAGTATGATACATGCTCTCATAATCTTTCCCATCTTGACTTTATCCCAAATACGTGCCGGGTTTTTAATAATGCCAAATCGAGCTTGCAAGACTCCGAAAGCACGCTCGACATATTTTCAGACAGCTTCTTGACGTTGAGCAAATAAAGATGCTTTCGGCCCTTGTGGAAGCGAAATAGA
Source organism: Eruca vesicaria subsp. sativa (assembly GCA_932364175.1). NCBI lineage: Eukaryota > Viridiplantae > Streptophyta > Magnoliopsida > Brassicales > Brassicaceae > Eruca > Eruca vesicaria. Next base: position 59,048 of record CAKOAT010108043.1, on the reverse strand, counting down.
TTGAATAAAAGTAGCCCATTGGATAAATACCGTCGGTGAGATAGTAAGCCAAATCATACTCTCGTCCGTTGACCAAGAAATTCACTTTCGGAGTTTGACCATTAATTATGTCATCAAAAACATGTAAGCGATCAAGAACATTGATATCATTTAAAGTACCTAGAGGTCCAAAAAACGCATGCCATATCCATAGATCATATGAATCAACCGCCTCTAAGACAATATTGGGTTTTCCAGAACCACGAGAATATTGCCCTTTCCAAGCGGTGGGACAATTATTTCACTCCCAATGCATACAATCGATGCTCCCTATCATCCCGAGAAATCCATGAAGCTCTCCAATACAAAGTAGACGTTGAAGATCATTCAGTGTTGGTCTTCTTAGGTACTCATCGCCGAAAAATATTAGTATTGCTTCCACGAAATTTTTCACACGTAACCGAGCAGTGCTTGCACCGAGCCTGAGCTATTCGTCGATCGCATCAAGCGCATAACCATATGCCAACACACAAATAGCTGCTGTGCACTTTTGAAGTGTAGAGAGACCAAGCCTTCCGAGACCATCTTGCTTTTGAGGAAAGAAAGACACTTCATTGGAGAGGCGATGAACAATATGCATGAACAATCGCTTGTTCATTCTAAATCTTCGGCGGAATAGATTTTCAGGATATGTTAGATTTTCACTGAAATAATCATTCCATAACCGTAGATTACCTTCTTCACGATTTCGTTCAATAAAATTTTTTTTTTTCTTCTGCTTCTTTCATTTTCTTGATCACCATTAGCATTGACCAGATTCTCCAAAGTTTGATCAAATTGTTGATCAAAATAATGATCGAAAGCTTCATCAATGGACCCATCAAAATTGTTATGAGAAGATGATGCCATAATAAAATGATAAGTTTTGTTTTGTTTAAGAAATAAATGGAGGTTGGTTTGAGAATGGAGAGATTATGGACGATTGTATTTTGTTTTGGTAAAAAGATAGTATTGCTTTTGTAGAAAGAGAGTGGAGAGGATGGTGAGATTATGGCCGATTTTGTCGAAAGATATTGAAGAGGAAGGTGAGAATGATGAGAATATATAACAATTTATAAGTGTTACAACACACACTCGTGATACAACATTACAAAATAAGAGGAAAACACTCTCTCTCGTGATACAAGATTCCAAAGAAGAGTACAACACTCTCTCTCTCTCTCTCTCTCTCTCTCTCTCTCTCTCTCTCTCTCTCTCTCTCTCTCTCTCTCTCTCTCTCTC
>CAKOAT010108043.1:25137-57688 GCA_932364175.1 Eruca vesicaria subsp. sativa | reverse complement strand
GTTATACAAGATTCCAAATAAGTACAAACAAGATTACAAAAACTTGAACTTTAATACCATTACTCACGGGTTGTTTCATGCCATCACTCACGGGTTCACCTATATATGATAGACACGCACACAAGTCTTTCATGCCATCACTCACGGGTTCACCTGTATATGATAGAAAAAAAATTGAACTTTAATATAGAATAAATAATAACAAGAACAACAAATACAAACACAATCTTTTTTCTTAAGAGAACAAAAACAACAAACACAAACATTTTTTCTTAAGAGAACAACAAATAACAAACATAAACTTAAAAAAGTACAGAAACTAAAACTCAAAGACAACAAACAAACCGGAACATAAACTTAAACAGACCACATAAACATAAACTTAAACAGCGAACAAGTCATTAATCAGGTTCTTCAGAGCTTCTTCACACTCGTCTAGTGGCTCTTTTTTTCCAATAAGACTTTCAAGTAGAGACAACTTTGACAGTCTTTCTTTCATGGCGAGGTCCTGCTATTTAATAGACCACAGTGTCTCAAAGTCAGACAGTCCCTTCAACTCTACCGTCTTTTAACACGCGCCTTAGAAGTCTTAACACCTGTGGGATGAGTGTTGCCTTCATCAGCTTCAGAAGTCTTGCTTCCAGACAAGTGTGAGGCTGATGATTGTGCACCATCAACTTCTTTTTTTTTTGAGCTTCCTTCCTGTTTTGATTTTGAAAGATCACACCACTTCTGGTCACGCAGTTCCATCCACGCATACTCGAGATTGAACTTCTTTTTATGGTTTGCCGAGAAGATCTCATGCGCTTTTTTGAGAACATCAGTCTCGTTTTGTCCGCTGGTCTTCTCCCTGGTTGCAGCCTCATACGAGCCACACCACTTGCACACGATGTCATTGATCTTATGCCACCGCTGCTTACAGAGAAACAGCTCTCTTCTTTCGGACTCTGGAGCCTTCTGGCTTGCCGCAAAGTAGTCAGCTATTCTTTTCCAGAATGCGCCTGACCTTTGCTCATTACCCACAACTGGATCCTTGCTTGTATTTAACCATGAGCTTATGAGAAAAATGTCATCAGAGGGCGTCCATTTCCTGTGTTCCATGCGTTCTACAGGACTCTCTACACTGAGGTTGCAATCTACGGTCTGTTGAGTTCCAAATACAGGAAATCCTGTTGAGCCAACAACAGTTTGTTGACTTTGAAGAAGATCAACAAAGTTTGACCCACTAGTATATGGATTGTAATCCATATCTTTGTGTGAAAGATGAGTGAAAGAGAAGAACAGAAGCAACAAAGCGTATTATAGAGTTTATGATAAGGAACAGAAGGTGAAAGATGAGTGAAAGACAAGAACAGAGGGAGCAAATCGTTTAATAGAGGGTTTAGGACTTGACAAATATCTAGACACATTGATCACAGCTTAAGAAAATTCATTACAGTAAGAGAAGAATGACTCGACATATATCTAACAACCATCGGCTTTCATCACTAACCATAGACTAGAAAAAATATCTAAACTCCAACCATAACTTGTATTTATTACTAACACAACCATCACTAACCTAAACATTATTACACCATTAACTTCATTTCAAACAAGAATTGCAAGACTTTAATCAATTTAACAGATTAAAGAGAAATTTGTATTTACCTCTGAACTTTCTTGTTACAACTCTACACGCTTGGTACCACATTGTCTGGTCTGGTTTGCTGAAGCTTATGTAACCCCTTGTCCTGAAAAACACAGGCTGCAACAGATCAAGTATCATAATAAGTTCATAATTAGTTAAACAATTTTAGTATATGAGTGAATTTTAACGTTTTAGTACCTTGTCTTCGCCTAGAGATTGGTTGCTTGTGATGTGAGAGAGGAGGACAGGGTCTGTATACATGGACCATGACCCATTCTTGATTAATTTTTCACCTTCTGGGGTAGCTTCTTTGATATGTATTGTTATTGAGAAGAGAGAATGTGACCGACTGAAAGCAAAGAATTATGTTATGTAGGAGAGACCTTGACATCAAAAGTGCAATGAACACAAACATCAAATATATCTTACCTTGATTGTTTATTCAAGAATGTTTATGCAGTATGCCGTTTAGAGAAATCTCTCTCAAGCAAAGTGAAGATTTCGTTGGCACTAGTAACGATTTCCTCTTCCAATCCTCTAACAAGAACACCACCTTTGCCATCCTCCATGAGAGGTAAAGGTTTCTTTTGTTTATCTTCAGCAACAACTCTGGGAACAACAGCCTGGTCACACAAATCCTTATGTTGTGCTGATGGTCCAAACACATGTGTTCAACATATAAGAAACACATTCAGAAGAAAAAAAAACAGATGTGACTTGTGAGATCCAAAGCATACACTAAGCAAATCCTACACACACACTCAAACAAAGCTTCACTGGACTAAACACTTGTACGACTTTGACTAATCCCCCTAAATCACTATACTATTTAGTATTAACAATCTGAATTTTAAGTTGTATAAGAGTATCATGGTTCGATAAAAGTATCATGGTTCATATTTGAAGAATTAATCAAGCAATGAGTCATGGTCCATGTATACAAACCTTTAGTTTGCAGCGAAGGGTGATTGTCTCGTAGAGATCTAATGCTTCTCTCTTCACTGTAATTTGCATCTGCAATTTTGGAAATGAGATTTAGCAGATTAGATCAGAGAAGACGAAGAAGGAACAGAAATCTATGCCATGCAAAACTAAGGAATTGGAAAAAAAAATTTGCATACCTTTAGCATCCGATGATTCTCTTCCTGGAGGAAACACACATATTTTCCCCAATGACGAAAACAACCGAGATCCTCCGTCGCTGACAACCACCATGATTCTTCATTGATACATCCACCGAGATATGTCTTCCATGAGAGGCACCGAGATTCGTCTTGGGGAAGCCACCAAAGATAACAATCGATGACGAGAGGCACTGATGAGAAGCATCGACGACAAGAACCACCGACGAGATTCATCCTCCATCCGATCTCCTCTTCTCTTCCTTCGTCGAGGAGAGACAAAACACGAAACAAAACAATCTTGGTTTTTCGTTTTCTCAAAATGCGTCTTTCTCCCCTACCGACCGTGCCCCACAAGAGTCGGGTCGTCTAACCCTTAATTAAGACTCAACTCTTAAGTAAATCCCTTTTGCATTTAATTTTAATGCTTATTACATTAAGAGTTGGTGTTAAGACACTGCATTGAACATGCTCTTATATCCTGCTTTTTAAAATCCCGAAGCTATTTTCTAACAGTATATATTCATTAAACAAACAAAATTTTAATTTACAATTTCCTATGATCACGTCGACACATGCAAATGTTTAAATAGTAACTCAAATTTCTTTATTTTTACTGTTCATATTCCAACACTGATCTGAAGGAGACAGCTTAGACAATGATTAACCCTGGATTCTTGAGATAGGGTTCTTAGCGGAAATTAAGAAACTGTTTTTAATATTTAACTAAAAAAATTAAGAATCGGTTTTTAAAGTTCTTATTTAAGAATCGGTTATTAGTTTTTTAGTTAAAAGTTAAAAACTAGTTTCTTAACTTCCGTTAAGAACCATCTCTTAAGAATCACAGGTTGACTGCCGTGGTTCAAATCTCCATCTCCCAAATTTAATTTAGTGGATACAAACATACGTAGCGCACTATTTTATATGTTTTTTTTTTCTTAACCCTTGCATTATATTTGTATTTATGTAAAATTTTCTTCCCAAAAGGTACTCGTTTTTGGATAACAAGTACGTAAGTATCTAACGAATACGTACATGTAAGGAAAAATATAGTTAAGTAGCACATAAAGAAGATTAGTGTAGCTATGTATCATTTTCGACAACTTTGTTTCGTGGAGGCCCCAACATGCAAAAGAAAAAGGGAGAAAGAGGCCAAAAATTTGAGCTTCGCTGATCATGATTAATCACGGGTACCTAAAAAGAGATAAAAAGGAATAAATAAATTTCATAATTAATTTTAGAATAATTGTATAAACAACGTATATCGTAGTACAAACAACATATTTCAATATTTAATTAATTTTAAAGTAAGTTACATTTGAATTAGTATATTACACCATATATATATATATGTATATATTTATATATATTTAAAACAATATCTCTATGTTACACACAATAAGAAAAATACAAGAGGGACTTGATAGTATGTAGGTATCATACATCCCCTGAACACCAATAAAGAATGGTATAAAACTGAGATTTAAATTACCGTAAAAAATCATTCGCCAAGCTTTAACTTTTTAAGATATGTTTCTGTATATACATGTAACTTTATTAATGATGTTTTTTATTTGTAAATGTATTTGTGTTCCTGTCGTAATTTTTTTTTTTTAAGGTTTTTTTGAAGTTATGTAAACCTTTTCGTGCTCCTGCAATTCATTTTTGTAATTAACACGAAAAGCAGCTCTTGAATTTGTTTTCTCGAACTGTATGCTCGCCTCCATTTATTAGTCGAGCGGTATTGAACATCTGATGCTATTAGAAACAGTAGGATCCATTTGGTGAAGACATTATGATAGTTGTCAAAACAAAAAAAAAAAAGTCTTTTTTTTTTGGTCTAAATGTTAAAAAATCTTGCACACAGATAATATTATATAATCGTTAGAGATATGGTCTCGTTTGGCTCGTGATCATTATCGACCTTGTATGTAGTGTTGGGTTTCGTTCACCAGCGAATATTATCCGGTGAAATGTAAAGGTTCAAGAAAACAATGTCGTGAAACACTTTTTCAACCAAGTTTGTTTTTAGTAATATTAATTATACCTTAAACACAAACCAAACAATCAATAATATTGAAACAAAAACCTCATTAAGGATGAGCTTCCAAAACTAAGTTTTTTTTTTTCATACATGCTATACTGAAAAAGTTCATTGTAGTGAAGTTATAGCTACACAAAGATCAAACGAGACTAGATTAACGCTTTGCAACATGGGTTTATTTCCAGTTTATCATCATATATCTTATCAACAGAGATGAGTGTATATAAAATTTATTCACATTTTAGTAAAACAATTCTATAAAAAATAAGTAAATGATATTTTCTATGTTTAATTATCTTAAAAACATTTATTTGAATAATAAAATAGAGGATTCGTATTATCATTTATACAAAAGCTGACAAGCACACACAACCACAGTGTATGTTAAGCACAGAACGGAGAGCGGATGATACCAGGGAAAAGAAATTGCAAGTGAAATTAAAATAATCTCTGGTTTTGTTGGTACGTGTATGCTCAATTGGATGTTCTGAACAAAATATCATCACGAGAAACCTAACAAATTTATTTATACTTTAGTTCTTTTAGATGCGCGATTGGATGACTGAGTAACAGTTACATCAAATGAAGGATTTCTGGTCAACTTCTAACTATCCATTTTCTAATGGACCACATACGTAAGTAAATTGTCAGTGAAGGTATTTACATTCAGGTACTCTTTCTTTTATGCACAGTGGAACTGGATACGAACAGATATGCTATCGTCTCTCCCTGCCTTAACTATTTTTTTCCTCTTTTTCAGTTACTTGTTTAGTTTTCATCTTTTTGTCTTTTATTTTCAACCCTATCTTTTTCTCTGCAGCAAATGCTTTAAGTGAAATGTGTCCTTATCCTCTTTCCCATATCTCTTTTCCTTTTCTTTTTGTTCAATTACTTTTTAGATACCAACCAAAAGTAAAGATGGATTTCTTATTGTTATGTACAGAAATAGCCGGTTGATCAGATTTTATTTTCGTATGGTGTATTTATTCGGTTACATTATATTATTTTCAGTTTTATAAGGATTACTATCTTAGAAAAATCAAAGACAAGTGTTACACTCGGTCATGTTTTGACTTTTGATATCCATGGTAAACATTTGCAAAAATAAATATATACACAATGTGAACGTACCCATTATATGCTAAGTAATTTCGATTACAAAGATCATTTAATTAAGAATTTTTATCCCGGAGCTCATATTAAAAAGGGTACGTTGGGACTATTGTGGAAGACAAAATAAGATACACCTAATTACAACATAAATATATGAAGGGTTTAGGCTCAAAACCCCTTCTTAAGGTGGTGTGTGAAGGTTACAAATACCTAGCTTACTCAGAAAAGCTTCAAATTCCTTGGGTTCTAAATCTTTGGTGAGTATATTAGCAAGCTGTGTCTTGGTAGAGACATGTTTTGTAGCAATATTTCTTTTGACTATTTCGTCTCGTATGAAATGACAATCAAGACCAACATGTTTTGTCTGTGTATGATTGACTGGGTTGGCAGCAAGATTAATAGCAGAAAGACTGTCATAATGTAAAGTTATCGGTGCATCGCACGTAATACCCATCATTGGAAGGAGTTCACGAAGCCATAAAATTTCACTGACTGTATCTGCCATTGCCCGATACTCACCTTGCGCTGAAGACCTTGAAACTGCATCATGCTTCTGTGTTTTCCAGGAAATAGGAGATTCGCCTAAATGGATAAGCCATCATTTTAGATACTTTCGTGTTGTAGGACAACCGCCCAGTCAGCATCACACCAAGCTGATAAAGTCAAATATGTATTTGCTTGAAGGAGGATGCCTTGACCCGAGCTGTGTTTGAGATAGCGAACTACTCTAAGTGTGGCATCCCAATGAGCTGCGCGAGGATTGTTCATAAACTGTGACAATACATGTATAACATAGCTCATTTCTGGCCTTGTCGTGCTAAAGTAAATCAATCGTCCCACAAGTCGACGGTAACGAAACAGCTCGTCCATGATTTCGCTTTTATCGGACAACAACTTGCGGTTATGCTCAAGAGGGAAGGCGACAGGTTTAACTCCCAATAGACCAGTCTCAGTGATAATATCTAGTGAGTACTTTCACTGACACAAGTACATACCTTTCGGACTCCGAGCAACTTCGATACCCAGAAAATAGCGAAGAATACCGAGGTTTTTCATATGAAAACATGTGCTCAGGTAGACCTTAAAATCTTCAATCGCAGATGGCAAATTTTCTGTGATAATAAGATTGTCTGCATTTACTAGTACATGAACTCGTATTCCATCTTGGTGATTGCTTTAAACCATAAAGAGATTTTTGTAAACGACAAACCATTTTCTTATCATTAGTTTGAAACCCCGGAGGAAATTTCATATAAACTTCCTCATCAATATCTCCATGTAGAAACGCGTTATGGACATTTATTGAAATACTTCCCAATCTAACGCAACGGCTTGTTAAAGAAAAGTATGAACGGTGACCATTTTCGCGATGGGTGCGAACGTTTTAGTGTAATCCACCCACTCTTTTTGATTGTTTCCAAAGACTACCAAGCGAGCCTTGTATCGTTCAAGGGTACCATCAGCCTTGAATTTTAGACGGAAAACCCATCTACAGCTGAGAGCCTTTTTTCCTGGTGGCAAGTCAACAACTGTCCATGTTTCTTGATCTTCGAGAGCTACTATTTCGTCTTTTACAGCGTACTTCAAATTTTCATCTTCCACTGCTTCGTTGTAGTTAAGTGGTTCAACAGCAGAGGTTATAGCATGTACATATGTTTGGTATTGATCCAAAAAATGGGAGCAACTGACATAGTTATAGATCGAGTATAGTGTAGCTGATGGATAAGGTTGATGGAGCAACGTCATAACATAATCAGCGAGCTTTGTCGGTGGTTTTCGCTGTCTATGACCACGACCAAGCTCAATTGGCTCAGGGAGAACTTGAGATGAACTTAGATCCACTAAAGTAGTTGGTGAATCAGAGAGAACAAAAGATAACAGCTAGTTATCTTTTTCTAAAGACTGATGATCAAAATCTAAGGTAGGATCATCGTCAAGTGGCATAGGCAGTATGTCAGCTTGATCAGTAGCAGTTATTGAGATACCATCAGTTGTCTGGATATCATGCGAAGGAGCATTGGCGATAGGTGTTGTAGGCGTAACGTCAATGCTCTGTTCAGGGGTGGATACTTCAGAATCGAGACTCTGTTTTGAGTGAGGAAAATCAAAGAAATCATCATCAATAAATCCCTGAGTCTGACTTATCCGTGGAGTATTGAGACGATTCTGGTGGTTTTGTGAATCAGCGACAAAAGGGAACTCTGTTTCAAGGAAAATCACATCTCTAGAAATTGAGACAATTCATGTTTCAAGATTGTAGACACACCTCAAATGCGGAGAAGTCGAGTCTATCTCTCACATTCTTGATGTCTTGCATATTTCCTCTGTTTTATCAATTCATCCATATGCAATTTGATCATATAGACTAGGATTTAGTCATTTCTAGGTTGCATTTTGCATACATGATTTCTTTTCAGGTAACGGAGTATCCTTGGAGTTCTCGGAGGTGATTGTGTGGATTTGAGGTCCAAAAGAGGAGTTTGAGGTGAGTATTGCTTGAGCAGAGGCCAGAATGAGGTTCTAGAGCGAGTACCTGAGGTTGCTCCATAGCAGAGCTGACACCCGAAGGTCGCTCCACGAAGTCGCTCCAGCCCCTCAGTGAGAAACAGTCAGAGCGACCGGTCAAGGTCGCTCCCAACCCGGAGCGACATGTGGAGCGACACACCTGAGTCGTTCGCCTTTTCATTATGACGAGAAGCCGAAGATGGTCTTGGAGCGAGGTCCAGGAGCGACCTGGCCAAGTCGCTCCAGCCCTAGAGCGACCTCCCAGAGCGACAAGGCCAGGTCGCTGCGTGTTTATCTGTGACGAAAAATTGTGTTATTTTAAGGACCTTTGGTCATTTTTTTTTTACACTTCCAAAATCTAAGTTTAAGTATCTTTTTGTAGCCTACCAGGCAGAGGATCTTTGATCTAAAGACAAAACACAAAACCTCTTGGAAAAGTTGTTTTCTATGAATCATTCTTCATTGTTCTTGTGATCTTGTTTTATTTCATTGCATTATCTACTCATCTTTAAATGATTAAGCTTGAATCCAATATGGGTTTAAGAGGAATCATGAAGATTAGTGAGTAATCCACTTTTGAATTCATGGGATAGGGAGATTAAGGGTGATTAGGCTAGAACTAGGATGTTTAGTGTAGATTTCTCTTATTCCTTGCTAGTAGAGTATCCTAAATGCACCTTTTGAGTTGACCTCTCAAAGGTTGAGCTTTAGGCGTTTCCCACCTCACAAGGTGTTTGATGAAATGCCTGAGCCAACTCTCCTAAGCTTTTAACATACTTTACCAAAGACATTTGTTGTTAAAGGTGTTATGATGACTAATAAACTTGTTCTTAAAGATTACTTTTATAACATTTAACCAAAGACATTTGATGTTTGAGTTATGTTAGTAAATGAGCATTCATGTAGACATAGAGATGTGTCTAGGCTTAAGGTTAATAGTTTAATTGATCATTTTCCATCCTTAGTTCAAACTTTGATCACCCAAGATCTAATCCCGACTCCATGGGTTCTCCTTTCTCTTAATCAAAGAAGTCATTTTAGTTATCGCTTTTCTTATTCTTAGTTATAGTTAAACCATCATTTATTCGATTGCACTTAGATTAAGTGAGTACTTGTATTCTCAGTGCTTTAAAATCCCTTAGAATTGGTTCGACAATCTCTTATACTACAACATTTGTCTTAGGAGCCTTGAAAACTCCTAACTTCAAATTGGCGCCGTTGCCAAATTCTGAGTAGATTAAACATTGAGATTTAGTCACTTGCTTGAGACTAAGTCATTTTTCTTTTGTTTTGTTACTGATTCTTCAGCTTCATCTCTCTTTGGTTTTTAGGTGTATTAACTTGAGGAGTAAAGGCACCACAAACCTTGTTCCAAGAGTTCCAGATATCAGGGCGTTTGAAAGAGAGATAGCAAGACAGAGAAAACAAGCAGAGCAACAAGCTCAACTACAGCGGTTGGATACAGATATTGATGACCCACCACACGGAGTTAACAACAACGTGCAACATCCACCAGTGCACCCACCGCGTCCAGCTCGCCCCATTGGTACCTATGACCGCCCAAACCTTCATGGCAATAGGTTGGGAATCAGAGCACCAGCTGTGGAGGCCAACAACTTTGAGGTCAAACTAGGACTCTTCAATGTGATCGAGAATAACAAGTATCATGGCTTGCCTGTAGAAGACCCATTTGATCACTTAGACAAGTTTTACAGCTAGTGTGGGTTGTCAAAAATCAATGGTGTGTCTGAAAATGCCTTCAAGCTCAAGCTATTCCCTTTCTCTTTGGGGGATAAGGCACGTCAGTGGGAGAAATCTCTACCCATCGACTCTATCACCACCCGGGATGACTGCAAGAGAGCATTCTTGGAGAAATTCTTCTCTACTTCAAGAACTGCTAAGCTGAGAAATGAGATCTCCAGTTTTCAAGAGAAGAACTTGGAAGGATTCAGTGAAGCATGGGAAAGATTCAAAACCTACCAAGCTCGATGCCACACCATGGCTTCTCCAAGGAAAGCTTGCTAAGTACATTCTACAGAGGTGCCCTTTCAAAGTACAGAGCCAGATTGGATATTGCTAGCAATGGGTACTTCTTGGGAAGATGTGAGGAAGATGTAAAGGAGCTTGTTGACAACATGGTGAAGAGTGACGCATTCTACAGTGGAGACCACGATAGAGGAAGTAGAGGTGATGACAAGCAGACAAGGAAGGAGCTAAAGGCTCTACAAGATAAGATAGACATACTCATTGTAGAAAAAGCTACTCAAGAGCAGCTGAACTTTGTTGGTAACACAAACCAAGAATCACATCATGTGGTCATCTATGCTGCTACCTCTAAGACTGAACTGAATGATCATGAGAAAGAGGTAGATGAGATTGAAAGACTCTTCTATGAGTCTGAACTTGTGCAGGATGAGAGACAGATTGTATCCAAGGCTGATGATCAGGTTGTAGAGAAGGTTGAGGAAAAGGTTGTGCAATCAGGTGGAGTCAGAGCTGAGATATCTCCTTATGACAAGCTCCTATTTCCAAAGAGGGTCATCACTAAAACTCAAAAGAAGGTGATCTCCAAGTTCAGAAAAGACTTGAGTGATGTTGGAGTTAAACTTCCAGAGCTTAATACAATGCAAGAGGCCTATGTCCAAATGATGCTCATCAAGAACATTCTAGATCATAAAGAAAAAGTAGCAGAGCTTCTAGACATCTCTACATCACTGATTGATCGACAAGTCCCACCAAAGTCTCTCCTTAAGCTAGAGTCACAATGGAAATTCACATTGTCTTGTTCCTTGGTAAAATCACCAGAATGATGTTCATGTGGATAGTGGTGCCAATGTCAATGTGATCTCAATGGAAATGGTGAAGAGTCTTGGTATTGAAAGCATGAAGCCAAACACATCTTCTCTCATGTTTGGGGATTCATCTTCTACAACCCCCCATTGGCCTCATCAAGGATTTTCCTTTGAAGATTGGAGAATGCACAATCCCTATAAACCTCACAGTCCTGAAGATGGTAACTGAGAAGAGAGTTCCTTTGATCCTTGGCACTCCATTTCTCACAACAGTTGGAGCATGTATTGACTTCCCCAACAAAAAGGTCACACTCCTCAATGTGAACAAGGCTGTCTCTTACCCAATCCAGTCTCCAATGGATGCTGGGTATTGTAGAACAATCACTTGTGAAGACACATCCATTGAGAAGACCCAATCTGAAGTGGTTGTAACTAAGAAAGAAGATCTTTATGGCAAGTCTTCCCAAGAGTTGTGTGTAGAGCACTTGGAAAGTGCTAAAAAGGAGAGGGTGAGTGGAGCAACAAAAGGTGCTCATGGAGCCATTGAGTACAAGATCAAGCGCAAGGGAAGATCTAAGCTTCTCTCCCACGTTCTCACCATCACTCTTGAGGGTAGGAAGGACCCTCCTTCTCACTAACTAGCAAGGTATTCCACTTCTTTCCATTGTAAATACCAGTTTTTATTTTTGCATTTTAGCTCTCTTTTGGGTATCTCTTTCAACTTAATAACATAGAGACTGTGTGAATTAAGTTTGGGGGAAGTACCAAGTATTTAATCACGTTTTCTTTGATGATTTTGAGTCTCATGCATTGCATTATACATACTTATTGGCATAGAAAAAACCACAAAAATTGAAAATTTGAAAAACACAAAAAAATCATTTAGGTTGCATCACTTGCATTTCTAGGAGAGTCTAGAGCATATAGCTTGCATTCACTTGCACTGGGAGCATTGATTTTAGAACACTTGCCAAGAGCTCAAAGTGACACCCTAGTTAGACTTATCAAGTAGCTTGAGCATCTCTTGAAAGTCTTGCACGCTTCGAGCCTTGAAAACTCTTCTTGAAACATGTTTGCTTGCTTGAAATTGACATTATTCTTGAAACCAGCTCCAATCTGAAATTTGGCTTAATGAAATTAATCTCTCTTGCATATGGGCACTTTCATACTTAATCATGGATCTCATACACATGTGGATTATCTTATTCCATTTTACCACTCTTTTGTTAACCCAAATGGTACTCCACACGCTTAATTTGAACTCAAACCATTCTTTTGAGACCAAACATTTGATTTGCATGAGTGAAACCTTCTTTTGATAGCTTTTCATGTGTAAAATCTTGAGAGTATTGGAGGCGACATAGGATTATTCTCATCTCTTGCTAGCATAGGAACCTCTTTTGAGCTAGCATATAGGATGGTGAGTGGGTTTATATGTTCTAAAAGTTAACATCTTAGGTTTTGGATGAGAAATTATGAGAAAGTTTAGCTAAAGTGTACCTTGAGAAAAGAAAGAAAGCCACTAAGGACCAAAACAAATGAAGAGAATCTCTATATTGTACCTAAAAGAAAGCCTTACCAAAAAAAAAAAAGAGAGAGAAAAAGAAGAAAAGTTTAGAGCTACGAAGTAGAAAGTGTGTGAAGAATCCCCAGTTGGTGGTGTAAATCAATAAAAAGAAAAAAAAAAGAGAGAAAGAAACTTGTTCATTGGGTGAGTGATGTGAGTAAAGGTTATTTGGGATCATAAGATGAAGAAAAATGGTTAGAACTTGTGATCACTTAGGAAAATGGTAGAATGATGAGAATAAGACTATGTATGCATGAGTTGCCTCTAGTCTTAGATAAATTTTGCATAATGATCTTGCTCCTTGTTCTTGAGTGATAGCCACTAAAAAAAATGATGCATTTGAGTCCTCCTTTTCATTCTCATTAGACCATTCGCTTGCCTAGCCAAATGATTGAGATCATGTGCCCATTTGTGATAATTCACTTTGTGTGTGTGTGTGTGTGTGAACTAATGTGAGAGTTGGTTTAAAGACTTGTAAATTGAAGAGTTTTGCACCTTGTTTAAAGACATAAGAGTGTGTTGATAGGCCTAGAGAAACTAGAGTATAATAAAAGAGTGTGCTCATGCTAGTTGCTATGTCTCTTTAGGATGTTAAGTTTAGTTTTTAGATGTGTCTCTTTTGGTTATGGGCTCCCACCTACAAGCCTCCCTACCCATAAGCTCTAGAAATTTTACTTGAGGGTAAGTTAAGAACAAGTTTGGGGGAGTTGATGTCTTGCATATTTCCACTGTTTTATCCATTCATCCATATGAATTTTGATCATATAGACTAGGATTTAGTCATTTCTAGGTTGCATTTTGCATATTTGAGTTCCTTTCAGGTAATGGAATATACTTGGAGTTCTCAGAGGTGATTGTGTGAATTTGAGGTCCAAAAAATGAGTTTGAGGTGAGTATTGCTCGAGCAGAGGCCAGAGCGAGGTTCTAGAGCGAGCCCCTGAGGTTGCTCTACAGCAGAGCGACACCCGAAGGTCGCTCCACAAAGTCGCTCCAGCCCCTCAGCGAGAAGCAGTCAGAGCGACCGGTCAAGGTCGCTCCTGACCGGGAGCGACGTGTGGAGCGACACACATGAGTCGTTCGCCTTTTAATCATGACGAGAAGCCGAAGATGGTCTTGGAACGAGGTCCGGGAGCGACCTGGCCAAGTCGCTCCACCCCTAGAGCGACCTCCCAGAGCGACAAGGCCATGTCGCTGCGCGTTTATCTGTGACGAAAAATTGTGTTATTTTAAGGACCTTTTGGTCATTTGTTTTTATTTTTACACTTCCAAAACCTAAGTTTAAGTATCTTTTTGTAGCCTACCAGGCAGAGGATCTTTGATCTAAAGACAAAACACAAAACCTCTTGGAAAAGTTGATTTCTATGAATCATTCTTCATTGTTCTTGTGATCTTGTTTTATTTCATTGCATTATCTACTCATCTTTAAATTATTAAGCTTGAATCCAATATGGGTTTAAGAGGAATCATGAAGATTAGTGAGTAATCCACTTTTGAATTCATGGGATAGGGAGATTAAGGATGATTAGGCTAGAACTAGGATGTTTAGTGTAGATTTCTCTTATTCCTTGCTAGTAGAGTATATTTAATGCACATTTTGAGTTGACCTCTCAAAGGTTGAGCTTTCGGCATTTCCCACCTCACAAGGTGTTTGATGAAATGCCTGAGCCAACCCTCCTAAGCTTTTAACATACCTTACCAAAGACATTTGTTGTTAAAGATGTTATGATGGCTAATAGACTTGTTCTTAAAGATTACTTTTATAACATTTAACCGAAGACATTTGATGTTTGAGTTAATAGTTTAATTGATCATTTGCCATCCTTAGTTCAAAGTTTAATCACCCAAGATCTAATCCCTACTCTCATGAGTTCTCCTTTTTCTTAATCAAAGAAGTCATTTTAGTTATTACTTTTCTTATTCTTAGTTATAGTTCAAAACCACCATTTATTCGATTGCATTTAGATTAAGTGAGTACTTGTATTCTCAGTGCTTTAAAATCTCTTAGAATTGGTTCGACAATCTCTTATACTACAACATTTGTCTTATGAGCCTTGAAAATTCTTAACTTCAATTCTCTTCCACTGAAAATTCGCAAACGAGTTATGGAAACTTGGACCTTGGCAAAATACAATAGACACAGATGGAAACTCTACTTTTGTTAAGATGATATAAGATGCAAGCTCTTCGAAAAACCTTCCCCCCCCCCTCTTTCAGTTTACTAGGAAATGCTTTTCCCTGGTTATACTGGATGATTTAGACGTCTTGAAACTTCTCAATTTTTAAAATACTCGAACTGAATTGGTTGGTATGATAATTTTTGGTACAACTATCTAGACCTTTGAATAAATTAATTTTTGAATATTTTAAATTTCTATACATCAAAATCAAATTCATTAAGATTTCATATTTTGGTAAAACAATAAATGAAATAAATAGAATAAATGAAGTTATTACACAATAATTGAAGTGCAATGAAAATCTGTATAAATCACTTAAAATAATAAATATTGTTTTGTGAATTTTTTTAATATAATAGATGAAATATCCAGTTGCCCCAAAAAAATAAAGGGAGACACATAATTTTGACCAATTTTATTTGATGTGGATTATGATGAAATCTATTTTTAAAGCATGTGATGCGATTATCGGAAAGTTCCCGTCTCCGGCCCAAATCGAAACTAAATGGGCCTCATGGTTATCCCCTATATATTAAAAAGAAAATCATTTAAAAAATTTATCTTAAATTTGTAATAATTAAAAATAACCCCAATAATATGTGGCATATCTCTTTATTTTCTATTTCAATTTAGAAGGATTATAGAGCATGTAATATAATGTATAATCTAAAAATTATACTCTCTAACAATATAATATTTCGTAGACTATAGTTGGTCGCATATATCAAATATTTATTGTTTCACTTGCTTTCCTTAAATAAAACCTACGGAATTACCTAATGTGATTAAAAAATATATATATGACAATTAATGATTTCAAAAAATAAAGATTTGATAACAATTTGTATACTTTTATCATTTTGTTTATTTATTTATTATTAAAATTAATTACACAATTACATTAATCATATAATAAAAATCAAATTTTTTTGTGTATGTTGTATTTCGAATTTTTCAAAATGAGTATAAATTACTGAAACTGTTAAAATTCTCACATAAACTTTTAGGATCATGGTTTTAATTTTTTATATATTAAAATATAATGATGATAAGATCATATGAAAAAAATAATTTTAGTTTATATATATTTCATATCGTTTTAATTAAACTATACATCGTATGAAAATACATACTTATATTTTGATATTTGCATTGAAAATATATTGAAAATTTAATATTTTAATTTTGAAATATGTCATTATTTTTTAAAAATAATTATAAATTATTGAAATTACTAAACATCGCACATTAAAAAGAATTCGTTGGTGTAAAGTTTTGTTACAAATATGCAATTAATCATAAAATCATATGAGTAGAAACCTTATTTAATAAATATACATATTAAAAGTGTGCTATATTACCATGTTTATATCATTTAAATTTTATTATATATCATATTATATCACAACAAGAGAAAAAATTGAAGATAAATAGGATTGACACGTGAATGTAAACTTCTCATAACCATTATGGTTATGTTAAATCATGAGGATTTAACTTAATTTTGTATAAAATTATTTTTAAAAAATAATATAATTTGTAAGAAATATAATTTTCTAATATTATTAGACAAATAAATAAACTATATTAAATTAGTTTTGAAATTTATATATTTTAAATGCAAATATTTTACCAACTGCTTTATAAAAAAACATTAGAGAACTTGCTAATACTTTACCAATCAAGCCGTGACACTCTGTTTATTTTCTATCACTCGAACACTGAAAAGTGAAAAGATATATGAAATCAGGTCCATTAAATTCTAAGCTTTGATCTACAGTTCTAATTATAATAGTTTCTTATTTTACGTATAGATAATTATATAAAAATTCTAAATTTCTAAAATTTCAAATACATATAAAAAATCATATATAAATTTTAAATTTATCAATAATAACATTTTATATTTTAATTACATAAATTCACCATGCGCCTTGCACAGATCTTATCCTAGTTTTTCAAGTAAAACATCTCTCAACTCTCTGGTCCATTCACAGATATTCTCTGACGTAACACAAACACGTACTTGTTGATTCCAGCTCACTTTAGATACAGCAGCAAAATCTTTAATCCGTAATCGTTATCAAGTTTTCTACAAATTAATCCAATAATGATGTATAAAAAGAATGTTGCGTTAATTTAATTTAATTAACTCTTTAACTTATGTATATGTGAAAGCACTCGAGTTTATTTTCTTGTACCAAATTTGAAATTTGTAAGTCATGTTCATGTAACAAGAAAATGCGTAAAATGCTACAGTAAAGCTAAGCCACGTATTGCAACTCTTCTTGCCGTAATTATAGTCATATTCATCGGTGATTAGTTAAGTTTGACATAATAAAAATAAATATACTAAAAATAACACAAGTTCCACACATATAAATACCTCACCAAAACCATCTATCTTCCTCAGACCTGCGAGAACTTCAAAACACACACAAAAAAAAAACTAAGTAAAAAGAAGAAAAAGCCTTTCAGGTCTCAACAATGGAGATGAAGAAGATCGCTTGCGGTGTGCTTTTCGCTGCTGCCTCCATGACCGCCGTCATGGCTATTGAGGAAGCCGGAGCTCCGGCACCAGGACCCTCATCCGCCGCCTCGGTTGCATTGCCGGCTCTTGGCTCTTTGGTTGGGGCTTCCCTTGTGTCCTTATTCAGCTACTACTTGCACTAAGCTATGTCTTCATTATGTAATAATACTATTTATGTGATCTTTTTCATTTCCCACCTATTTACATTTCACTTGTTTATTAATAAAACTGAGAAAATAATTCAAGAATAAATTTTCTCTTTTTCAGTTTTTTTTTTTCAATTTTGGATTTGTGGTTGGTGCAATTGATATCACTTTGTTTTGAATCTAATTTTCCTCCTGGTAGGAGGATTGACGTTACGTTTAATATGTTCTTTGCTGAATTTGTTTACATAGTATTTTTTTGTAAACTGAAGAATGTTAGCTCCAATCTTGTACCTGCAAAAAAACACTGCACAATGATCTAAAGAAGGGTACCTATCTCTGGACTCGCTACATTTGAAAACCTTCCTCTGTTTCTGGTTCTTGATCTTAACTTAAAAGTTTAAATGTATGCAGTTGAACCAATGACTGCATTTAACATCTCAGACCTCAGAAGCTCTTTCATCTACTAATCTGCCACAACTGGACTTGTCCTGTTTCTGCGTCTATCTCCTTTCATCCCTTTGTTTCAACATCAAGATTTTCTGAAAGCGAGAACTGCCTGCTTTCAGAATCAAAAGATAGATTTATTTACACTCAAAAGTCTTTCTTAACCAAAATACAGTTTTACTGAAAAAGCATACACTATAAAAGGTAAGAAATCCAGCAATAAACAACATACAATACACAACCCCATGATGAGCATAATCTTAAATCTTAAGTCTGACCATCCTCGAGTAATGCTTGTTCTATGAGCTTGATCTCTTTTGCCACCAAGATCATCTTTGGCCTGTCTTCATTCTTCTCCTCGCAGCATCTCAGTGCCAGTTCGAGAAACATTTTCATCTGACCAGGCTTCATGTCGTTGGAATCACCCCCGAACTCAACAGCTTCACCTCTCTCCTGCACATACTTCACATAATCAAAAAGGAACATTTTAGGACTCAGCGGGGAATTTAGTCCAGCCAAATATGCTGGTTTTCCCATGAGAAGAACCAACATAATAAGGATTCCAAAACTGTACACATCGGAATATTCTGTCACTATTCCCGTCAAGCCATAAATAGGATCTATGTATCCCATAGTTCCAAACAAACGCGGTTCTTCAATCCACGGTTTACCCTCAGGGAGTGTTACTGCCTCTGATAAATCACTCAGCTTAGCAGTCCCATTCTTATCCAACAAAACGTTATCTGACTTTATATCTCTGTGTACAATGAGTGAAAGCCGTGTGTAGATAAGTTATAGCAGTCGCAACCTCTCTCGCAATCTTTAAACGTACGTTCCACGGCAACAACGGCGCGGCCCTGCGACCAACACTTCCTCGATCGTTCAAAAATCTATAGTTATTACTCACTTGAGCAGACAAGACAATGTCGTTGTAAGGCTCCGTTCCAACCAATTGCCTTGATTTCTTGATCGAGTAAGATCTGCCTTCGATGCTGCCCTTGTACCAGGTGAGTAATGGTATTCTATTATCAGAGATACAGCTCTTGGGATCGAAGTTATTCGTGGCCTTTTTGATTTGATGGAAAGAGAATATTCTTATAGGATTGGATATGCCGTTACAGTCTGCTATGTGTTGCTCAAGAAACAGGCTCCCATTTCTGAGGAACCAATTTCTCGCCTTCTCCTTTTCCTTCTTCCTTCTCCAGAATTCCATCCCCGAATGATATGCCTCAGATAGCAAGATCTGCAGATACAGTTGAGAGAGACGATCTTTACAATTTCTTTTGTCTTTATACAACTTTTGCTATTTTCTCTAAATTACTCTTAACTAAATAATAAAGTTATTTAAAATAAAATGTATATATATATATATATATTTAAATTGTAAAATATAATTCTGAAAATTGGTCAATATGATTGGTTCAATTTTTTATTTTAAACTATTACTTTCAAAAAAAGTAAATTGGTAAAATAAATAATAAGTGTTATAATTATATCTAGATTATATATTGTTTTAATTTTTATTAGGTTTTTTGTATATATATTTATATATGTATATGTGTTCGTAACACATATTATGTATGTATGTGAAAGAATAATCAAACCAAAAAAGAAAAGCATAGCAAATGTAGAAAGAGAGAAGATAATTTTATATCGTTTGAAAGGGGCGATGTAAATGATTGAAGTACATGGTTTATATAGGGGAAAAATCAGACAAGAAATACTGTGGGAGTTAAATGATGGTAGACTCCACCTTGAAATATACACGCAAAATCTTGACTATTGTAACACTCCTCCTTGGATACCAGTATCATTAGTGTCTTCTGTACTGAATCTTCTGTTGCCTCGTTAAAAATTTTTTTTAGAAAATCCGGTGGGAAAAAACATAGCAAAGTAAAAAGAGTAAAGCATAGAAAACTCCCCCTCAAATAGCTGATCGTTACAGGTTTTGTTGATGACGCATTCCAATGTTGTAAACATGTTTTCTGAATGTTGTAGTGGGTAGTAACTTCGTAAAGAGGTCTGCAGCATTATCACAAGATCGAACATATCTTACTTAAATTTATTTATTCTTCTCGAGTTCTTGAGTATATGAGAAGAACTTCAGTGGAATATGCTTGGTTCGGTCACTTTTGATGTATCCTTCCTTTGTTTGAGCGACACATGCTGCATTATCTTTATATCAGATGGTAGGTTCTGAATTGATGTTGATCCCACTATTAAAAGGATGTGATGACTTATTGATCTGAGCCAGACACTTTCTTTACTTGCTTCGTGGAGAGCGATTATTTCAGCATGGTTTGAGGAAGTGGCTACAAGTGTTTGTTTCTGAGATCACCATGATATAGCAGTTCCTCCAATTGTAAATATGTACGCAGTCTGTGATCTAGCTTTATGTGGATCAGACAAATATCATGCATTAGCAAAGCCAACCATTTCTCCGTTTGAGTTGTTAGGATAAAATAATCTTAAATCAATTATTCCTTGAAGATAGCGAAAGAAATGTTTGATCCCATTCCAATATCTTTGCGTAGGAGATGCATTGAACCTTTCCAAAAGAGTAACTGCAAATGATATATCAGGCCGAGTGCAATTTGCAAGATACATGAATGCTCATGTTGCACTTAAATATGGTACTTCAGGGCCAAGTATCTCCTCATTTTCTTCATGTGGTCAAAAAGGATCATTTTCAACATTTAGTGATCTAACAACCATAGTAGTACTTAGTTGAGTTGCTTCGTCCATGTTGACTCGTTTCAACACTCTTTTCGTATATGTAGACTGGTGTACAAATATACCTTTATGTAAATGCTCAATTTGTAGACTAAGACAATATTTTGTCTGTCCGAGATCTTTCATCTCAAATTCTTCTTTTAAATAATCAGATGCCTTTTGTATCTCTTCTTTAGCCCCGATATTGTTTAGGTCATCGACATATACATCAATAATAACAAATCCAGACGACGTTTTTTGATGAAAACACATGGGCATAGAGGACTGTTTACATATCCTTCTTTAGTTAAATGTTCACTAAGACGATTATACCACATACGTCCAGATTGCTTTAAGCCGTATAATGATCTTTGCAATTGTATTGCACATAACTCTTTAGGTTTAGAACCTATTAGTTCTGGCATCTTAAATCCTTCGGGAATTCTCATATAAATATCAGTGTCCAATGATTCATATAAATATGCTGTAACAACATCCATTATACGCATTTCTAGATTTTGATTAGCAGTAAGACTCATCAAAAATCTAAATGTGATTGCATCCATAACAGGAGAATATGTTTCTTCATAATTGATCCCATGTCTTTGAGAAAATCCTTGAGCTACAAGAAGAGCCTTGTATCTCATTACTTCGTTTCATTTCATTTCCAAACGAAACCCCACTCTAAGAGAATCAAACTCAACTTGTATTGCATCTTTCCATTTCATCCAGTTGTGTCTCTTTTGACATTCTATGATAGATTTTGGTTCAGGGTCATCATTTTCTTCATATATTTCCTTTGAAAAAAAGTACGAGAAAATATCATTGACGCCATTCACATTATTTCAATTCCATATTTTTCTATTGTGAATGTAGTTAATAGAAATCTCATGATTTTCTTCAGAATCATGATGTTCAACACTGTTATCAACCTATTGGTTTATTTTTCCAGCCTTTCTGTTATATTAGATGGATTTTGTTTTTCCATGTCCTTTCGTTTTTTAGGATTTTTATCCTTAGAACCAACAGGTCTACCACGTTGTAAACGTATTTTTGACTCTCGTGTATTATCATCTGCTCCACGTTTATGTGGCATTTCTATATGAGCAGGAGCATTTGCAGCTGGTATATGTGATTTTGTTACCGTTTTGGTGTCTGCAAATGCATCAAATAGTTGATTTTCATTGCTTTGCAAATGCATAATTCGACAAAATTCTAATTTCGACTGTTTTGTAGGAGGATCAAGGTGTAGTAGAGATGGCACACACCATTTTATCTTTTTTTATACTTGATTATTTTCTCCCCCTAGAATTGAGAATACTTTTTCATCAAAGTAGCAATCTGCAAAACGTGAAGTAAATACATCACCAGTTTGTGGTTCTAGGTAGCGTATAATTGATGGAGAATCACAATTAACATATATCCCTAACCTCCTTTGAGGTCCCATCTTTCTACGTTGGGGAGGTGAAATTGGTACATATACAGCGCAACCAAAAACCATGAGATGAGAAATATTTGGTTTTCGTCCAAATGCTAATTGTATTGGTGAATATTTGTGATATGCACTTGGTCTCACCCGAATCAGTGCTTCTGCATGCAAAATATCATGTCCCCACACAGAGGTTGGGAGTTTAGACCTCATGATTAAAGGTCTTTTAATCAGTTGTAGACGTTTAATTAATGATTCAGCCAAACCATTTTATGTATGGACATGAGCAACAGGATGTTCCACATCAGTTCCAGTTACCATACAATAATCATTGAATGCTTGGGATGTAAACTCACTAGCAATATCTAGTCTGACTCTCTTATTAGATAGTCAGGAAACTGAGCTCTTAGTTTGATTATTTGAGATAAAAATCTCGCAAATGCCACATTTTGAGAGGACAGTAGACAAACGTGGGACCATCTACTCGACGCATCGATCATTACCATAAAATAATAGAATGATCCACAAGGTGGATGTGTAGGTCCACAAATATTGCCTTGAATTCGTCAAGGAACTTTGGTAACTCTTTATCTATTTTGGTTGGCGATGGTCTTATAATCAACTTTCCTAAAGAACACACAGTACATGTAATTTTACTCCCCTGATAAACTTCTTGAGGTTTCAGCTAATGACCATGTGAGTTCTCGATGATCTTTCGCATCATTGTGGTGCCTGGGTGACTAAGACGATCATGCCATAGTGTTTTTTTTCCCTTAGGAGATTTCTCAGAGCGGACCCATTGGAATGAATTTCTATCTTGTGGATTGTACTTTTGTCCACGTCCACGGTAGTTTTGACACCCACGACTACGTCCACGAAAAGCCTTATTTTCTTTCACTGGTTTCTTTGCATCTAATGCATTTACTTCGGGAAACGCTTTGGAACCAGTTGGACGTGTCATGTGATTCTTGATCAGAAGCTCGTTTTTTTTTCTGCTATGAGAAGCGCCACAATCAAATCCGAAAATTTGGTATATCCCCGCAACCTATATTGTTGTTGCAGGGTGATGTGGCTCTTATGGAATGTGGTGTATGTCTTCTCAAGCATTTGAAACTCCGTGATTGTTTCTCCACAGTATCTCAATTTAGCTACAATTCCTAACACAACAGAATTTTAATTCATCACTTTGTCGAAATCTTGGAACCTCGGATTCTGCCATTCATCTCGAGCAAGTGGAAGTGTTATGTCTTTCTGATGATTGAAACGATCTTTCCTAGACTTCCATAGCTCTTTAGGATCTCTCATGTTGGCATAGTCATAAATAATACTTTCATCAAGGTGTTTTCTAAGGAAGATCACTGATTTAGCTTTTTCTTGAGGCGTTGAAGTATTATTCTCTTCAACGGTTTCAGATGAACCAAGAGATTCAAGGTGGAGTTCGACATTGGTAACCCAAGAAATGTAGTTGGTCCCAGTGATATCCAGAGCGGGAAATTAGAACTTATCCATGTTTGCCATTGATTTTCTAAGGCACAAAATAATAAATTTTATTAAGAAATTTATTAATTTTAAATGGAACCGATTACATTGATAGTACAAGCAATTACAAGTAAAACTAATGCTAATAAACATAAGGCGGTGTTAATTCCAAAATATTCATGAGTAGCTCCTTCAACAAGAATAAAATACATAGATGAAAAAATAAAAATGGCACACAAAATTAAAAGCAAGTGAATCATTATTTTATTTTATTTTTTATTTTTTTATTGGTTTCTTATGTAACGAATATTCGAAGAGAACGATTTGTAAATATTTACGAGAAGAAGATTTTTTTTTGGATGAGAGAATGAAGTGAAAATGAGTTGTATTTATAGATGAAAAACAATGTTCATTAGTCGTTAACTAGCCGTTTAAAAAGTAAAAACGTTTTAAGTATTATTTAAATTTATTTACGACCGTTGGAAGTAAGAACAGAAAATAAAATTAATCAGAAATTATGAGTAATCAATTATTGAATTTATCAGTTTAAACATGTATATAAATATAGGTGAACTCTTAAATATATTTAGTTACATATATGGTGATAAAATTATCTAGCAGGTTTTCAAACTGAAAATATTAAGGTGATGATCAGATTTATAAAATAATAAATTATAATAAAAGAAGCATATATTATAAAATAACAAATTAAAATGTTTAGGCGGTATATCAGTCATTATGGTGTCTTAAGCAACCATTGTAAAATTAATAATAAATGTGGGGCGGTAGAGCCGCATTCCGGTAATAGTAAAACTAATGAATAAATAATAGGGCGGCAGCGCTGCACGCCGATAACTATAATAATAAAAATTAAATGGAGGCCCCACTCCGAACATAAATCAAATTAATAAATTTAGTAGTAGAGTGATCGTGCTGATAAACGTGTTATAATTATATTTAGAATTTATATTATTTTAATTTGTATTAGGTTTATATATATATATATATTTATATATATGTATATGTGCTCGTAACACATATTATATATGTATGTGAAAGAATAATCAAACAAGAAAAGAAAAGCATACCAAATGTAGAAAGACAAGATAGTATTATATCGTTCGAAAGGGGCAACGTAAATAATCAAAGTACATAGTTTATATAGGGAAAAAGCTGACAATAAATATTGTAGGAGTTAAATGATTCTGGACTGCACTTTGAAATCATACACGCAAAGTTTTGACTATTGTAACAATAAGAGAAAATTTAGTTCGAAAATAAATCAAATTCTCTTTCTCCGCTAACGTTGCATAAACCACAATGTGTACAACTAGTAGACTATACTATACTCTATTTATTAAGTCTATAATATACAAAATTGATTTATAATTATAGCATACCACCAATTATTGTACATCTAATCTATTAAATTAAAGTCCTTATTTTAATCCGCGCTTTGAAAGCGTAGAATTAACTTTTACCTTAAATATCTTTATGCAATAAATTATAATTTATTTATAAGTTTTTATATAATTATAAAAAGTATGTAAAAATTATTATGATTATTATTTTTAGGTGATCAGAAATGTAGACACATTTGAATTATTAGATCCATGATACATATAGTATTATTCGCAAAGTAATTTTTTGTAACAGAATTTTGACTTTAATATTTAGAGTTGTTAAAATTAATAATACCCTTAATAAACTGTTATATATATTTTTTATTTTATAGTTAAGCAAGAATTTTCTATTAAATATTAAATTTATATGTTATTTTAGATAATTAATTTTGTGAAAAAGATAACTAATTAAAATTAATATAATAAACAAATTATGCTTTAAACTGCAACAAAACATAAGGGGAATTATATATGTTATTTTAGATAATTAATTTTGTGAAAAAGATAACTAATTAAAATTAATATAATAAACAAATTATGCTTTAAACTGCAACAAAACATAAGAGGAATCATATAAGTGTTGATAGAAAAAAAAATCATATAATTAACATAGGCAATAGAAGAGGAGCTTTACAATCAGGAAAACACATCAAGCACTGAATTCAAAAGAATTCCTCAAAAACCAATGGTGATTCACGATTGAAGAACATAATTGTTCTCATTTACACATAATGACGCAACTAATCAATTCAAGATGCACCTAAAAGTGAAATAAGCAATAATACTTTATATACTTGGTTAATCATATTCAAAAGTTACATCATCAATTTTGACACTGAACGTCAAAATCAAACAGCAAGTATATGATATAACCAATGACATTTGCAAGTTGCAACAGTAAATAACATTAAAACAATTTGCACACTACAACACGAATCATATCAGTAAAAATAAAGCAAAGATCAAAATTTTAGCAAAATCTCAAAAATTAAATCACAATCTCAATACAAAGCATGTTTATTCAACAGCACACACGAGCAAGCAAATCAAAAACTTCGGATGTATTAGGACAAAGAAAAAAGCATTGTTTGAAAGACAAAATAACCAAAGAAATCTGAAAATAGTAAAAAGGCACCCCTTTGCAAAACTAAACTCTGAACATGTTCTTAAAAATAGAAATCCAGCCTCAAAACACCATTGCAAAGAAACTAACTTCCAAAAGAATGAACAAACAATTACTTGTTGAAGCCGGTAAACCGGATCGACATAAATGATTTAATAGAAACAGAGTTAAGGAAAACAGATGATTCTAAAGACGATAATAAGAATGATAATACATGGAGTCAAGATATGATATATTTCCTTAACTCTGATTATTCGCTCCATAATAAGACGAAACTGTACGAAAATAGAGTCTGTGGATAAAACCTTGGCGACAATTCACGCTTCACTCGTGAATCGACCTGACGAACTAAGTATTTACGAAACACTCTATAGACTTAGTTTGGGAGATTTGCTGGTGTTTTTTGATGTGAAAACGTTAATGATGAAGGAGGAGGAGAGGAGTATTTAAAGAAGAAATGAGAGCTCAAATTTCTTAACCGGTGGAGCACGTTAGCTAAATACTCTCGGAGATCTTGGGAGTGGAGAGTTGAAAAACTTTCTCTGCGAGATTTTCTTCTTTGATTCGTTATGATCTATTGCGAACAGATAAACTTCATGTTGTTTTAACATGAATTTTATGTCGTTTACAAAAAAACATCATGCTGTTTTTTATTTTGAAATGGCAAAGTGTTGAGCTTAACTTGGTCCAAAAAATAACTTCTTTTCGGGCCAGGGGCCCTCCACCCAAGCCCAAGCTCACGCCGAGCCGATTCGAGTCGGCCAGATGGCGGCGGCGGCGCGCGCGTGGAGAGCTCTCTCTTCCTCTGAGTTTTTTAATCAAGTGAGAGTGAGAGTGCATATATATACAACTCATTCTCCTTGTTTCTCCCCGATGTGGGAGTTTTACTACTTCCTCTTCATTTATTATGCCACAAAGGCTTGAAGTGAATTAGGCCATTGCCCCATTTCTTTTCACGTTTTATTTAAAAACCCATGGCTTTTTTAATTTATCCAACAATCTCTCACATGAATAGAAATGACTCTAAACATATGCAGACTATATGCAGACTCGAAAGACTAAAAAAAAACATATTCTAATCCTGACTAGACTAGATAGACTTATAGAGAGTGTTCGCGAAAAATTCACTGTGTTTGAGTAGGTGGCATTTTTAAGCCTTGAACCACTCATAGTTAATATAGGTCGGGTTTACTTTACCAGAAGGTGAACATGATGTCTTGAACCAGCCGGTGTTTTATGTAAACCGAGACAACATGCATAACGCAGCTTCATTTTCTCGTAGAACTTAGTTCTCTATTGTGTTCATTGTGGCCCTGGCCTATTCCTGGTTTTCATGAGTGGACTTAGAGAATATAGCATTGCATTCATTCTCCTAGAAACAGCCTCATTTCACACTCACTAGGTGATTGACCATGAAAATTATTGAGTAATACTTCACTTTAGAAGCTATGAAATCATTAAAAGCTTATGCTTATCCTTCTCACATTCGTTAGCAATTTTATCATCTTAAGAGCTGGGAAGAGACTACTTGTCTCAAGTGCTTTGGTTAGATTTTTGTTATTTTGTTTTCTCTTTGAACCTACGTCTTGGGATCTCCAGTCATGATAGGTGGGTTTACAATCAAACATTTTCTTTTGTAATAGGCTTTAAACCCATTACTTTTGATGATTTAGCAACAATATCTCGTGGCAAACCTTTAGTAAATGGATATGTAAGGTTATCAGCTGATTTGATATAGTATAGTATGATTACACCAGTTGAGATAAGATGTCTAATAGTTTTATGTCGTCTTCTAATGTGACGAGATTTACCATTGTAGAGATTATTATGAGCTCGAGCTATAGCTGATTGACTATCACAATGTATGCGTATAGCTGGCACAGGTTTCTCCCACATAGGAATATCTTCCAAGAAATTCCTAAGCCACTCAGCTTCTTTTTCTGCTTAGTTTAAGGCTATAAACTCAGATTCCATGGTGGATCTGGCTAGAACTGTTTGTTTAGTAGATTTCCATGATATTGCTGCTCCTCCTAGTGTAAAAACATATCCACTTGTGAATTTTGAGTTTTTAGAATCTGATATCCAGTTAGCATCCCTGTATCCTTCTAAAACTGTAGGTTATTTGCCATAGTGAATTCCAAAATATTTGGTGTAGCGCAAGTAATTGAGTACTCTCGTTATAGCTTTCCAATGTGTATGACGTGGATTACTTGTATATCGACTAAGTACGTTTACTGCAAGCGCTAAATCTGGTCTGGTGCAATTGGTCAAGTACATGAGACTTCCAATCACACATGCATACCCGTTTTGTGAAAATGCTTCCTCTGAGTTCTTTGTCAAGTGCATTTGGGGATCTAACAAAGTTTTTGCCGTACTATAAGAGTAATTTTTAAATCTCTCCAATATTGTTTCAGCATAATGAGATTGGGTTAATGTAATTCCTTTTGAATTTCTTGTGACTTTAACTCTGAGAATTACATCTGCTACTCCTAAGTCTTTCATCTCAAATTTCCCTTTGAGCATGTTTTTAGTTTGATTGATAATGTATTTATTGTTTCCAATAATTAGCATATCATCTACATATTGACATAGCAAAACATACGCATTTTTGGTAATTTTGTAGTATATGCATTTGTCACATTCATTAATTTTGAAACCATGTCAAATTTTCCGCGCCATTGTTTAGGAACTTGTTTAAGCTCAGAAAGTGACTTTACTAGTCGATATACTTTTGTCTTCTTGTCCAGGAATGACAAAACCCTCAGATTATTTCATGTAAATTTCCTCTTCTAAATCACTTTTTAGAAATGTGGTTTTTACATCCATTTGATAGATTTCTAGGTCTCTCAAGGCTGCGATTGCTATCATCAGTCTTATTGATGTTATTCTCATTACTGGAGAATATGTATCAAAATAGTCATGGTCTTTTTTCTGTCGGAATCCTTGAACTACAAGCCTATATTTGTCTTTTAACCAAGCTTTCGCGTCATTATCTATTTATTTCCTAATGCTTTGCAGCCAGGTGGTAAATCTATTGTGTACCGTGTATAATTTTGCATGATAGAATCAAATTCACTTCTGACAGCTTCGTTCCAAAATGGAGCTTCTGGTGAAGCCATGGCATGTGCTAAAGTTCTTGGAACATTTTCTACTAGAAATGCCATTAAGAAATCTTCTCCAAAGGATTTTTCTTTTCGAGCTCTTTTGCTCCTTCTTGGTTCATCTTTTTCATTTTATGAAATATCATTTAAAGAAATATCAACATTTGTCTCAATTATTGAAACATTGTTGTTCTCTCTTTCTTCTCGAGTTCGTTTTGAACCTTATTTTTCCTTGCAGGGGAAAATATTTTTGAAGAAAGATGCATTTCTTGATTCCATTACTGTATTTTCATGAATATCTGATATTGCAGATTTATGTACCAGAAATCGATAAGCACTACTGTTATGTGCATATCTGATTAAGATGCAATCCACTGTTTTAGGTCCAATAGTGACCTTTTTTTTGTGGTGGTACCGCAACTTTTTCCAAACACCCTCACACTTTGAAGTATTTATACGATGGTAAATTACCTTTCCATAATTCATATGGAGTTTTGTCAGTTACTTTGTGCGGAATTTTATTGAGGATACAATTAGTGGTAAGCAGTGTTTCCCTCCACATGTTCTGGGGTAACTCAGATTCCTGCAACATTGCATTCATCATCTCTTTTAGACTTTGATTTTTGCGTTCAGCAACTCCATTTAGATTCTGGTGAATAAGAAGTTGTAGTTTGTTGGATTATTCCATGTTCTTTACAAAATTCATTGAATGGCCCATCATACTCGAGTCCTCTATCGCTTCTAACTATCTTAATAGTTGTTTTAAGCTGATTTTCTACCTTGAGTTTAAATTCTTTGAATATTTCTAAGGTTTCATCTTTGCTACGTAATAAGTATACATAGCAATATTTTGTGCAGTCATCTATCAAGGTCACAAAGTACTTTTTACTACCTCTATACTGTATGTATTTTAAATCACATAAATCGGTGTGATTTAAATCTAGAGGTTTGTTAGTTTTTTCAACATGGGGTGAGGGTGTTTTTGTGAGCTTAGCATGTACGCATACTTCACATTTTTGTTTACTTGTTTTACATTTTGGTATTAGATTTAGATTCATTTGTAGAGATTTGTAGTTTACATGGTCCAAATCTTTCAGGCCAAATATTAGAAGGCTCCATCAAATAAGCAACTGGATCTTTCTTATTCATTGAAACTTCAGGAACTACAACTTTCGAAGAGTGTCATTACATTCATTTTGATCTGTCCATCTGTAACATACCCTTTTTCCAAGTACATCTCCATTCTTCCTAATCACGAGCTTATCTGCCTCAGAAGATGTGGTTGCTGAGCAAGGTTCCTGAGACCAGGTTCTTCCTCATGTCAGGTATATGCTTCACATTCTGCAGAGTGACTTCACGTCCATATGTCATCTTCAGAACCACCTTGCCGCGACCTTCAATCTTAGAGACTGCTTTGTTCCCCATGAACAGCTTCTCCTGGGTCTTGCTTTTCTGATAGGTGCTGAACATCGCCCTACCAGTGCAAATGTGGGTGGTGGCACCAGTGTCATACCACCATTTCTTGGGGTTGTTGCTTTCAACCATGTTGACTTCAGTCACCACTGCAACGAGATCTTCTTTAGTGAGATTTGCCTGGGCCTTCTCATCTCTGATCTTGCTGCGACACTTAAAAGTCATGTGACCAACTTTGTGGCAGTAGTGACATTTTCCCTTTAATTTTTTTCACATTCACATTGATTTCAACGCCTTTCTTCTTGAAGTTTGGTCCAGAAGCCTTAAAGTTTGCAGCTTTTTTCGAAGACTTGGCAGAAGTGTGACCAATTGCCTTCCCTTTACCTTTCGTTTCAGCCACGTTGACACTGTGCTCTTTACCCTAGAGCAGCTTGTCATTATTTCGGTTTTTAGATTCCAGCTGAAGTCTCTGGATGAGATCCTCAATTCCCATCTTCTTCTTCTTGTGCTTCAGGTAGTTTTTGAAATTCTCATAGCTTGGAGTAAGCTGACAGTTGTGAATGTCTCGCTGATGGACTCCTTCAGCAGCGATTTCATGGAAAATGAGCTGAAATGCTTCCACCCGATCCATGATGGGTTTTAAATCCACCAATTTGAATTCATGGAATTTTGCAACTACATACTTCTGGCAGCAGCGTTTTCATCTCTGTACTCCTTGTCCAGCAATTTCCAGAGCTCTTTCGCCATTGGAATCTCACAATAGACTTGGTACAATCGGTAAATTAGGCGACCCAAAATGTAGCCTTTGCAGATAAAGTTGGAATGCACCCAATTTTCAACACTTGCGAAAGTGTGTACATCCTCCATCCTGTGAGGGATGATGGGCTTATCTTCCTGGATTAATTTGTCCAGTTTGCACATTGCGAGGAAGAACAACATCTTCTTCTGCCACGCTTTGACGCCTTTGCCATCAAATTGTTCTGGCATCAACCCTTGAAAGATGACACCAGGAACAGCCGGAAGAGTCGCAACTGCAGCCGGAGCACTTGTGGATCCTTGAAGTGGAGCCGTTTGATAAACACCAGCAACGAACAAGCTACGGCGTGTGGTTTCATCAGCAACATTACCCATAGGTGTCATTGTTTCAGCGGTTGTTGTTGCATCAACAGTTTTCAAAGTTGCATCAGTTGCCGAAATGTTGAGTGGAGTTGAATCAATGGGGTCAACGGTGGTGTTGTTAAGATCCGACATTTTGTTTTTGTTGAGAAAACAAGAAAGTGGATTAGTATTCCAATCAACAAATAACATATTATTTTAAGCAAAATAATCGTCTAAATTCATTATATTCTGGCGTTTCTAGAAGTCGCACAAGGGTTTCAAATCACCAAATAATATCGATATAAGTCTGAAAATCGTTTTGGAAACTCGCTTAAAAGCATTCGCATGAATGTTTTGTGTAGACTTTTGATTGTTTCAGAGAATCATATTGAAAAATGTTTCGCGATAATGCTATAGAGCATAACGTAAACCATTTTTTAATATAAGTATGAAACGTTTCGCAAAAATGCGAGAAGCAAATCACAAACACCGTTCCAAATATAACCAAAACCGTTCTATATATCGTTTGTGGGAGTCGATTTCACCCTACTGTCAAATAAATCGTAAATAAGGAAACTTCGGGAAAACCCTAAGTTTCCAGAGGAACCGGCTATCTGCGAGAACCGCACAACGAAAATAAGATGACGAAAATACTTAGAATTAAAATTAGAATAAACGAAAACAGAGAGCAAAGAGGTTCTTATTCCGAATCTGCGTTGAACTG
>CAKOAT010108043.1:0-17234 GCA_932364175.1 Eruca vesicaria subsp. sativa | reverse complement strand
TCGAGTTTTTATAAAACGATCTTCGAGTTTTTATAAAACGATCTTCGAGTTTTTATAAAACGATCTTCGAGTTTTATAAAACGATCTTCGAGTTTTATAAAACGATCTTCGAGTTTTTACAAAAACGATCTCTCGAGTTTTATAAAACGATCTTCGAGTTTTTATAAAACGATCTTCGAGTTTTATAAAACGATCTTCGGGTTTTTATAAATAGGTCTTCGAGTTTTATAAAACGATCTCTCGAGTTTTATAAAACGATCTTCGAGTTTTATAAAACGATCTCTCGAGTTTTATAAAACGATCTCTCGAGTTTTATAAAACGATCTTCGAGTTTTATAAAACGATCTCTCGAGTTTTATAAAACGATCTCTCGAGTTTTATAGAACGACCTTCGAGTTTTATAAAACGATCTCTCGAGTTCTATAAAACGATCTCTCGAGTTTTATAAAATGATTCTCGAGATTCATAAAACTGTTGCGTTTACGCGTTTGCGGGGAATTTTGGCTATTGATTCCGTCGTACCGATTTTGACCCCAACATCGTTCTCAATCCGATTAAAAGCTTTAGAACTAAAGCGATTTAGAGTTAAGATTGTTGAAGCCGGTAAACCGGATCGACATAAACTATTTAATAGAAAGAGAGTTAAGGAAAACAGATGATTCTAAAGACAATAATAAGAATGATAATACATGGAGTCGAGATATGATATATTTCCTTAACTCTGAATATTCGCTCCGTAGTGAGCCGAAACTATACAACGAGTCCCAGAATAAAACCATGGTGACGATTCACGCCTTACTCGTGAATCGATCTGACGAACTAAGTATTTACGAAACACTCTCTAGACTTACTTTGGGATATTTTCTGGTGTTTTTTATATGTGAAAACTTTAACGATGAAGGAGGAGGAGAGGAGTATCTAAAGAAGAAATGAGAGTTCAAATTTCGTAACTAACGGAGCACGTTAGCGAAATACTCTCGGAGATCTCAGGCGTGGAGAGTTGAGAAACTTTCTCCGCAAGATTTTTTCCTTTGACTCGTTCTGATCTTTTACAAAAAGATAAACTTCATGTTGTTTTAAGACGAATTTCATATCGTTTACAAAAAACATCATATTGTTTTTATTTTAAAATGACAAAGTGTTGATCTTAACTTGGTCCAAAAAAATAACTTCTTATCAGGCCAGGAGCCCTCCACCCAAGCCCAAGCCCACGCAGCCGAGCCGGACGGCAGCAGTGGCGCGCGAGTGGAGAGTTCTCTCTTCCTCTGAGTTGTTTAATCAAGTGAGAGTGAGAGTGCGCATATATACAACTCATTCTCCTTGTTTCTCCCCGATGTGGGACTTTTACTACTTCTTCTTCATTTATTATGCTACAAAGGCTTGAAGTGAATTGGGCCATTGCCCCATTTATTTTCATGTTTTATTTAAAAGGCCCATGGCTATTTTTAATTTATCAAACATTACTATCGAGTTTGAAGAAACCCACAACCCAGAAAAATAAATAAAAAAAAAGAAACTAATCTGAGAAGGTTTTGTGAGAGATCAGCCTTAAATATGTTTGATTCTTTCACAAAATATGTTAGGAAACGCTAGTCAAAGGGAAGAAGGCAAAAGAAAGAGACAACATATAATTAGGTTGAATATTTGGTCCTTTTTTGTTGACCGATTTTACCTTTAATGAAATATCGATTTTTAGGCATAACCATGATGGCCCAAGAAGTAATTTGCCTGTAAATTCAAGGGCAAATCCATAAAATAGATCATTTTTAATAGTATGATCTGAAAATTACCATGACATGTTTTTTTGCACCTATTAAACATGTTGTGATTTAACAGTTTTATAATCACATGTACCTAATTTTTTATATAACCCTTCACAAGTTTCTATCAATATAAATGATATCTAGCTAATTAAATCCTTAATAGCTGTTAAATAAAATATAGGATCAAAATCGATAAAAAAATTAGGGTGTTCTAAAAATAGATGAGGGAAATAATAAGTATTCATATCGCCTGAGCTGGGATTCAAGTCGGGAATTCCTGCCGGGAGCTTTATGCCTCAAATCCAGCATGATGGCATGATGCCAAGTATAATGACACAACATAGTTTGTCGAAGCTTTTTGAGGGACAAACATGGTTTGTCTTTTGCTTCTCTCGTAGTGATACTACGTTTGGTGTCGCACATGATTCTTTCAACATTTTCTTCAGCAAGACTGGTGTAGGAAACATGTTCCTAATGACGTCTCCGTTGATCTCGAGCCCACTGTTTTGATAATATTCGTACGGGAACCTATCGCCAGCTTTTTCATCCCGAGCTGTTTATCTCTCGGATAGAAGATGTTGCTAACAACTCACAAGAGGTGGTGAGAAAGGCATTTCCTTTTTTGAACTTTCTTAACTTTGCAAATAGTTCTCTGAATTTATATAATTGCAGTTGGAAAGGAGATTGTGGATCTTTATCTTGACCATGTGAGCAAACTTGCAGACAACTTTATTGGGAAACAAGGATTCTTGGTGATCGATGCTGTTGGTGGTGGAACTGGTTCTGGGTTAGGGATCTCAGTTGCTAAAACGTTTATGTGTGTTGATTATGGAAAGAAGTCTAAGTTTGGATTCACCATATACCCTTCTCCTCAGTTATCTTTCGATAAAGAAACTCATTAGTAGTTACACTGTACAGTTCTTTAGTTGGTTCAGTTTGACGGCTCTCTCATATAGTCTAGATCTTGGTTTTGATGTGTTGTCTTCTGATGTGAAACCTTTCAAAATTAGCAGATTCATGTCGAATTACACTCTTGGAGACAATACATAGCTAATGGTGGAGTCATTGGAACTGATAGTTGCAGATGAAATTTTAAGTTTACTATTAATTGTACATCGATCAGAGAGAGCATTGTCTTCGATCCTGTGTCAAAGACCACTCTCAAGTCACTAATATTTCCCACCACCCTATTGAGGATAATTTTAACCAATGACTGGACTTCAACATGTTTAATTACGGTCATAGAAGTTGTTATGCAGCACAACGAATTGATGGTTGGATGCATTTTACACTCATTTTCCATCTCTGGACAAGTCTTAAGTAATGCCCATTTCAGTGGGATATACATCTTGGGAAGTAGCTTTGAGAATATTTTACTTGGCTGTATACGCTAGCTCTTCCTCTATTCAAGTAGGAGAGTGGAGGGCAGTCGTGGAGTCGCTTTGTTCCAACCAAGGTCGCTTTCAGTTGTGTTGACTAAGGGAAAGATAACACTCTTGGACTCTCTTTGCTACATATGACCGAATGGACCATGTCTATTACCAAATTTTGCAAGGAACAGAAACAAACTTAGAGAATATATGCGGTTTCCTGTAAGTTGTATTATGTTAAATTACATATTAATCAATTTATCAAAGTAAACAAATTATTTAACTATAAAAATATAAAATAATCATGCTTAGTGCTTATAAGAGGTACGATATTTATACCTTGCATATATATCATTTATTAAATATTAAATAAGTTTATACAATATTGATGCTGACAAAAAAGTTTATACAATATTTGACAACACACTTCAAACTCCAATATTAAAATATTTATCATATATACCTGATGGTTAAAAAATTTACAGATTGTTTATGGCTTTACTTTTATCATATATACCTGATGATTGTTTACAGATTTTTGAATTAGTTTTTGGTTTTGTTTTTGAAAAAAAAAAACAAATTTTAGACAATCAATTTTTTAGAATAGATTCCCTATAATTTAAGGAATTTTTTTTTAAAAAAAATTTTGCTACTTTCTAAAGAGAAACCAAAAACCACTTTTGTTAAAATTTTCAGCGAAACAAATACATATAATTTTGGATCTTAATTTGTTTTATTTATAATAGAAAGTAATTATATAATACTCATTTGATTCAAATAATCCACATTTTAGTCTCTAGCTGGAGTTTCCGTCATGAGTTCGAATAGCATTAGCCACCCATGGACACTTTAAATGGCAAGAAAATCCGAATTTCTATTAGTCTCGTCAGATTAATCTTTGGGCCTAGAAAACTTTTAGGATACCTACGGTTAACCAAAAAAAATTAGAATTTTGCACACATATTAATAAAGTATATTAAATTATATTCTAAATGAACTTTTTATAATTAAATAGTTTCACAAATTTTAGCTAATAGAAATTTAGTAAACACGATTAAACTTTTAACATTTACTAACTACAACTATCAACTAATAAAAATACTATGAAAATTTAAAAAATGTATAGTTGATTATTTTTTTAAATATGGATCGTTTTAAAAGGAAAACATTAATATATATTGTAGTATGTCTAAATATCAATTTCCAAATATTTGATAAATTGAAAA
The DNA here is from genome assembly GCA_932364175.1 of Eruca vesicaria subsp. sativa. Lineage (NCBI taxonomy): Eukaryota > Viridiplantae > Streptophyta > Magnoliopsida > Brassicales > Brassicaceae > Eruca > Eruca vesicaria. The sequence continues at coordinate 12,875 of CAKOAT010108043.1, read as the reverse complement.
TTTCAGTTGAAATTTTATATAACGATCTTTGTATGTTTGTTCTTATTGATAACATGTTATATTTTTATTATGTTCAAAAGAAATATATTATCATTATAAATTATTTTATTTATTACATTAATCTATAGTTTTGAACCAAAATTTAAAATCTAATTCACCATTTAAGTTTTTCAAAAAACAAAAATCTACAGAAAAACCAAAAACTATAACCAAACAAACAATCCTCACCTATATTTCTTGAACCAAAACTACACTCAAATCAAAACTAAACCGAAAACCACAAAATATAAAATTGCAAGCAAACAAAAAACTAAATATCCATACCTAAATATTTTAATGAACAAAATATATTTTAATAAATTTATCAATAAAAAATAATTTCGGGTCTGCAGCACGGGTTAGAATCTAGTATTTTGTTACAATTATATTCTATAGATATTTACAAGAATAGTAAATTACTAATTTTCAGATTATTTTTGGGTCTGCTTTACTTATACAGAATGAGAATACAAACTCCAATAGCAACTTAGTGCAAGATTCTCCCCCAATAGTTATATAAAAAGTAAGCAAAATGGACCTATAATATGCTCTCATCTAGGTCAGAATCCTCAGAGCTAGGACCAGCTTGCTATCAACTTACTGATATCTCTCTATCCATTTGAGCTCCTTGGCGACATCAATCATATTCGGTCTCTTCCCTACACTCTTATCGCAGCCTATGAACTTAAGCTCCACAAAATTGTCAACCTGAGGTCTTCCAGCCTACGCAGTATTCTCATTCCAACATGGTAAATGGTAAACTCTCCTTTCTCGTGTAAGCATCTTACATAGTCACGGAGGATATCGATGAAGCGTCGCACATCAAACGTGGAGCCATAAAAGAACAACCATAAAGAATACAAAGCTATAAACATCATCATACGCTGTCACAATACTCGTATGGAGATATATAGAATCCAACTATCCATCCCATCACTTGATCTTCCATTTAGGATTTCCCCTCTGGGAAAAGATCCTTACTAAGATCCCTCTGGGATACTCTAAGCGAGAACTAAGATCCTTACTTACTCCTTTGTTCAACATCAAGCTTTTCTGGAAAAGAGAACCACGTTACATGTTCTGCTTGCTTTCAGAACCCAAAGATAGATTTATTTACCCTCAAACCTCTTTCTTAATCAAAATGAAAGTTTATCAAAAATGCATACATCATGTTGATAACAAATCCAGTAATACACAAACCCAGTATATGCATAATCTAAAATGTTAAATCTGACCATCCCCAGAGCAATCGAGTTTTCCTTTTTCTATTAGCTTAATCTCTTTTGCCACCAAGATCATCTTTGGCCTGTCTTCATTCCTCTTCTTGCAGCATCTCAGTGCCAGGTCGAGAAACATTTTCATCTGACAAAGCCTCATGTCGTTTGAATCACCCCCAAATTCAACAGGTTCTCCTCTCTCCTGGAGATCCCTCACATAGTCAAGCATCAATCTCTGAGGATCCAACACGCCATCTGATCCAACCAGAAATGGCCGTCTTCCCATCAGAAGAACCAACATGAGAATTCCAAAACTAAACACATCTGAAGATGCTGTCAGTATGCCCGTCATACTATAAATAGGATCTGCATATCCATGAGTTCCAAGCACCGTCTCTTCAATCCATGATTTACCCTCAGGGAGTGTTACCGAAAGCGATAAACCAGTCAGCTTAGCCGTTCCATTCTTATCCAACAAAACATTCCTTGGGTTTATATCTCTGTGTATAATGACTCTAGGGAAAGCCGTATGAAGATAAGCTATAGCCGTTGCAACCTCTTTCGCAATCTTTAAACGAACATTCCACGGTAACAACGGTGCATCCTCACAACCAATACTTCCTCGTCGGTTCAAAAATCTAAATTCTAGGTCTTTAAACACCACCACTGGAGTAGGAAAGTCGAGACAACATCCCATGAGTTTCGGGAAACCACTGTAATTACTTACCCGAACAGACAAGACGATATCGTTGTAAGGCTCGTCTTCACGCCATGGCTCCGTAAATCTCTTGAGCATGTAAGATCTTCCTTCGATAACGCCCTTGTACCAAATGAAGGTTTCTGACTGATCAATGAGAGAACATGGATCGAAGTGATTCGTGGCTTTGGAGATTTGGTTGGAAGAGAACACTCGGATAGGGTTTGATATGCCGTTACAGTCTGCAATGAGTTGCTCAAGAAACATGCTTCCATTTCTGAGGAACCAAATTCTCGCCTTCTCCTTTTCTTTCTTCTTATTCTTTTTCTTCCTTCTCCAGCATCCCATCGTCGATGATGATGCTTCAGACAGCAAAATCTGCAGATACAGTTGAGAGAGTAAGATCGTTATTTTTGTTCTTGATAAGAAAAATAATATGCAAACGAGTGGATCTCAAAAGATGTTGAATAATCAACATCCAATACGACATGATATATATTTACCTTCTCTTTTGCCGTGTGAAATAAGTCACAGCATTTGTAATCCCCTATCAAACTTTTAATGGTACAATCCAAGACAATATAGTTTCGTCCCCATTAACCATAATACATCCTTGCTCATTCAAGAACTCCATTTTCTGCATATACAAACAAGAAAACTAAACTTGAAACAGCAGTCAAAACCGTTTCAGAAAGTTGCTGTGGTTGCTTATACGAGCATACAGGTCAGTGTCGTTGTCTTATCTCTGAGAAGAAGAGAAGCTGCATACATATAGAGGAAGGGACTTGACGTGAACGACGTATAGCAAAGGTCACTCGGGATATAGTTTCAAGCAGGTTTTTAGAAACTATGCTTTCCGATCTAACCGATGCTAAGATCTATTCACCCTCTAAAGTCTTTCGTTAATCAAAATAAAGTTTTACTCGAAACTCATATACTATAAGAAGGTAATAACTCCGTCCAGACAACAAAACCAACATCACAACAACAAAACAGATAAGGCTAATCAAGAGAGTTTCTCAATCAACTTGAGCTCTTTAGCAACTTCAATCATACCACTCACCGTATCCTCTTTCTTATACCTCACACACCTCAACGCTAACCTAAGAAACGCTTCAACCTGCAACTTCCTCACAACCAATTCATCAACATCCACAACACTCCACACCTCTCTATCAACAACCTCTTCAAACCCACCTTTCTCCATAACCTCAGACACATGATCATTAAGCGACATAGGCGCCTCCCCCGGCCCATTAAACACAGCCGCTCTTCCCGACAACAAAACCAACATCACAACTCCAAAGCTATACACATCAACCTTTTCCGTAACCTTCATGGTCCAGTAATAATCCGGATCAACGAACCCGATCACACCTTTCACATCGTCTTCCACATACAACTCCCCTTCCGGAATCGCAACACAGAACCAGAAGTCAGATAGCTTCGCATTCCAATTCTCATCCACGAAGATATTCGTGGGGTTAATATTCCGATGGATTATAGTCTCCGGAAACGCCGTGTGGAGATACGCCACGGAGCTAGCGATCTCCTTGGCGATCTTCAACCTCACTCTCCACGGTAAAGGCTCTCCGCTTGATATCCCACCGTCTCTGTTGAGAGGACCGTGTTTCGTGAACTCACAGACTAGAGACGGGAGATCGAAGTCTAAGCAGCAACCGAGAAGCTTGAGAGCGTTCTTGTGACCGCTCATCTGTGAGGAAACGGAGATATCGCGATAGGCTTCGGTGAAGCTTGAGAGGCTTTGGTTGGACCATTTCTTGATTGAGACGGGTCTGTCTTCGATTACGCCTTTGTACCATGTGAAGTATCCCCAGCTTGAGATGATTAGGGTTTCCGAGAAGTTGTTGGTTGCTTTGAGGATTTGATCGGAGGAGAAGCAGCGGATCGGGTTGGTTTTGCCGTTGAAGGAAGCGATTAGCTCCGCAAGTAGAATCCCTCCGTTCTTCAATTCCGGTCTGATCTTCGTCTTCTTCGTGTTTTTGCCCATGATCGAAGCAGAGAGAGAAATCGAGATTCCTGATTTCAAATCTTCAGAACTTTGAAGAATATTTTTAATTCAACTCACGGAATTTAATATTTTGACACTTAAGTCACTGAGTTTATGATATTGCTTCTACGACCCAGATAAATATTTCAATTTTAGAACCACATATTTATTTTATTACTAATTAGATCTGATAAAATTTCTATGTCTATCTCTCAACCCTTGGAAGGAAAATCTTGCAGTATGCTGTAGGAATTTGTATGCTCGTGTTAGGCGTTGATCTCAGATCAGTTTCCGTAAGCGGTAATCATCAAGCAGAAGAATTGACACTTATGGTTTACGAAGGAAAAAGACATTATGTGATTATTGTAGCACGTAAGCATGCATCTTCTTAAAGAGCTTATCCCTGATTGTAACGGTAACTTAAAAAAAAAAAAAAAAACGGTAACTATCCATTCCGCTCTTTAAAAAGAATCTCTTTATAAATATGTTTTGATCAAAAGACTGTAAAATAGGCTAGCGCCCAAGTTCATTTGTCCATATCCATTTTCCAATTTTCATGTAATTCATATAGAACCATATAAATAAACATGTTGCAGTTCAAATTTGTTTTAAAAGTCGTTAAATATTCAATACATCATAATATGTTTTTTACAATTTTGACGGAAAAATAAGATTTTGGTTATAACTTGTTTTGTGGTTTTAGAATAAAATAAGATTTGGTGGAAAATTTTAGTTTAACGGTTTTGGCAGAAAATTTGTTTTGTGGGTTTGACTAATCTTGATTTTAGCAAAAACTCTTCAACGGAAAAACTTGATTTTCTGATTTTGGCGGGAAATTTTGATTTTAACGTTAAAATTAAGTTTTGTGATTTTGCTTAAAATCCCAATTTTGCAATTTTGACGGAAAAATACAGTTTTGTGATTTTGTCCAAGATTTTGGCAGGAAATTTCGGCTTTGAGATTTTGGCTGAAATCTCGGTTCTGTGATTTTGGCAAAAAAATCTATATTTTACGATTTTTGCGGGAACTCTCAGTTTGCTTTTTTGATGGGAAATCTTGGTTTTGCGATTTTGGCAGAAATTTCAATTCTGCGATGTTGGCGGGAATCTCGATTTTGCGATTTTGGTGGGAAACCTCGATTTTCAATTTTGGCGGGAAATCTTGATTTTACGATTTCGATAGAAAATTTTGGGTTTTGTGATTTGGGCGAGAAAACTTGAATTTTGTGATTCAGACGAAAACTCGATTTGACAAAAAAAACACTTTTGATTTTGAGAGAAATCAAATGATAAAGTTTTGGAAACATAGTTTTTGTGACCATTGGGTGAATCATGTTCATATTGTCCAAACCCATGAATATCTATTGTTCAATGGTCTAGTGATTTTTGTCCATTAATATCCACATAGACAAATGAGTGTTACCAAAATAGACTCATTGACATATGGATACAAAGAACCAATTGTCAATCCACCCATTTAAGTCCACCCATTTAACAATGTTATCCAAGCATATAGATAAATACTAATACATTACGAGGATATTATCTTGTCACTCTTGTCAATTCCAGTTTTAGATGCTGTTTCGAGTTAAGTTTTTTTGTTTGTACATGAAGAATATGTATCTCTAGAGTAGACCTTGAGATTTATTTTTAGGGAATATAAGACAATTTTTTAAAGATTTTAACTAATTTTTTTTTATTGATTTGGGGTCTAAATTTTTCTCTACAAATCTATATATATAATTTTCTTCAAAAATTTGAAGATCTAATATTAATATTTCATCCGGCTTGACATTAGGACCGGTTCTGTAATCAAAGAATCCGGGTTTCCTCAATGTTTTGGTTCTGTGACCTTATCTTTCTTTTTTTTGACATCAAATGGCTGATCTATTACTCAAAGAACTTGAGATGGTCTGCGAATCCAGACCGGAATAGAACAACCAACGTACACAAGCTTACGATAATAAGACTTAGCTGTCTTAGCGAGAGAATCAGAAACACTATTCTGTAATCTAGGGACATAAGAAATCTTAAAGTCAGGGAAGCATATCTTCAGGGTCTCCAGCTTTTCCAGTTCTGTTGAGAAGTTAGGCCATGCCTTAGGATTCTTGAGCATCTCAATCATCTCCTTGCAATCAGTTCCAAAGCTCTGACATGGCGAATGTTGAAGCATATTCTCCATTGCCCACCGAAGTGCTTCCAACTCTGAATGCAACGCCGATTCCACTCGATCAAAATTGTGCAGCCCCATCAATTCACTCTTTCCGAAATTGTCATTCAGCACCCATCCACAACCACTGAAAATATTTGTAGAGGTCCAAGAACCAGCTATCATGCATATATTAGCCAAACTTAAGATCTGGTCTTCCTCTGTTCCGTTCCCAGTGGACACCGGAATTTCCTGCTCATTTGCTTTGAACCATGCTTGACATTCGCTTTCTGCATATCGTGCAATCTCCAATGGTTCCCTATCAATGCCTCTGAATAGCTTGTCATTCCTATCCTTCCAAATGTACCAGATTAACCAAGGATAAGGATCCCTGTCCAAATCCGGTTCCATTATCGCATTCTTCCTCCAGAACAAATAATCCATATTCGCGTACGTGCTTTGTACTGGGGACAAAGCGGGATTGGAAGGCGTGGATGATAGTGCCCAAACTTGTAAAACAGGTGGACATTCAAATATTGCGTGAGTGATCGTCTCCTCAGGTACCCCACAACGAGGACAATGGTTGTCACATCTCATATGTCTGTAGTTTAAGATGCTCGTAACTGCAACATGTCCCGTTATCAACTGCCACATAAGATGACAAATCTTTTGAGGGGCTCTGACCTTCCAAGCATGTGCTTGGAGTTTAGTGATACTAGGTTCACATACTACTGTTTCCTCTTCCTTCCTCAAGATATTCCGNACAATGGTTGTCACATCTCATATGTCTGTAGTTTAAGATGCTCGTAACTGCAACATGTCCCGTTATCAACTGCCACATAAGATGACAAATCTTTTGAGGGGCTCTGACCTTCCAAGCATGTGCTTGGAGTTTAGTGATACTAGGTTCACATACTACTGTTTCCTCTTCCTTCCTCAAGATATTCCGTGCTACCCAGTACTCAGATTTTACTGTATACTGTCCATTCCTTGTATAGCTCCAGCAATACGTATCCCATCGATGCGTGGAACTAATGGCCATACTCCTGATCAATGGTATATCATCTGCCACAATATAATCTTGTAATCGCCTCTCATCCCAACTCTTCGTTGTTTGGTCAATCAAGTCACTCACTCTCATATTTGGATGCATGACCGGAGCCAGTGAAGTTGCTGGTCTCGCAGGTATAGTGGGAATCCAAGGGTCATCCCAAACTCTTATTTCATAACCTGAGTGTACTTTCTGTCTGATTCCTAGTAATAACTGCTCTCGTCCTGCCGAAATGCTTGTCCACACATATGATGGGTTGCTAGCATTAATTGGACGCAACGGCGTACTCAATCTATAATAACGGCCTCACAAAACACGAGCTACCAGAGAATCCAGATTCTGCACTAGTCTCCACATTTGCTTCGCAAGAAGCGCAAGGTTAAACTCATGGATCATCCTAAAGCCAATCCCACCTTCTTCTTTGGGTAGGCATAATTTGTCCCATGTCGACCAATGAATACCCCTTTTTGGCGGATTAGAACTCCACCAAAACTGTGCAATGGCACTAGCTAAATTCTCGCAAATCTCCAATGGGAGAAGGAAACAAGACATTACATACGTCGACAGAGCTAGGAGGATTGATTTGATCATAACTTCTTTTCCACCTTTGGAAAGCCATTTACCAGTCCACCAATTCACTCTATTTCTCAGCTTGTCCTTGAGAAAAGCAAAAAGCTTGCATTTTGAACCACTGATATCCTCTGGTATACCTAAGTATGACCCCATTCCACCTTCATTCTGGATCTCAAGCGTGTCTTTTATCTCTTGTCTCACATCCTGGCCAATTCTTTTACCAAAGAGTAAAGAAGACTTATCAAAATTAATGCATTGTCCTGAAGCTTGTCCATATACCTTGACCACTTTCATTACTTCTTCACATTCATGGGGCTCCGCCTTACAGAAAAACAAACTATCATCAGCAAAGAGAAGATGGGATACCGAGGGACACGCACGCGTGATACGCATCCCTGTTATCTTTCCTTGGCTCTCTGCGTGATTTAGAAGGCTAACGAGCGCTTCCGTGCACAGAATAAAAATGAAAGGGGACAAGGGATCCCCCTGTCTTAGACCTCTCTCCGGAATGATATTTCCTCTTGGTTGACCATTCATGAGAACCTTGTACTTTACTGATGTAACGCATCTCATTATCATAGTAATCCAGACTTCAGAAAATCCCATCTTTCTCATGGTGGCCTCGATGAAGGACCACTCCATCCTATCATATGCCTTGCTCATATCAGTTTTGATAGCCATCCTCTTATTTCGGCCATTCGGTTTCGTTCTTAAAGCATGAAACAACTCCTGAGCTATCATAATATTGTCTGATATCTGTCTCCCAGCAACAAAGGCTGACTGGGTCTCTGAGATCCTATCTGGTAAAAACTTCTTCAATCTCTGGCATAAGACCTTAGAGATAATCTTATAGCTAACATTGCATAAGCTAATAGGGCGTAACTGACTCATCTGGTTTGGCTTATCCACTTTTGGAATGAGGCAGATGTTGGTATCATTTAAACCAGTCGGCACCGTTCCCTCAAAAAGGAATTGATTAACCATAAGGGTTAAATCATTCTTAACAATATCCCAGAACTTCTGGTAAAACAACGCCGTCATCCCATCTGGTCTTGGAGCTTTCTCCGGGTGCATCGCGAAAAGAGCCAATTTAACCTCCCATTCAGTAACCGGAGCTGTCAAAGTCTCATTATCGGATAAAGTAATTGTGGCTGATACTTCAGAAAGAGCCTCCTCTATTGACTCAGGATTGGATGATTGAAAGATGTCTCTAAAGTAATTTGTAGCAATGGCTACCAATCCTTCCTCATCTTCCACAACATTTCCATCTGCATCCAGTAATTGGGTAATCCTATTCCTTGCCCTCCTTTGCTTCGTAATGCTGTGAAAAAATTTGGTGTTCCTATCCCCTCTCTCAGCCAGAAAATCCTACACTTCTGTTTCCAAAACATCTCCTCCGCCTTAAGGGCATCGGATAGCTCCTTAATAGCTGCTGCAATCTCTTCAGTAGTGGCATCGTCATTTGAAGATAATCGATCCACCTTTTCCTTAAGCTCCTCCACTGTTTTCTCAGAATTCAGATTATTCTGCTTTTTCCATTCACTTAAAGCACGCCAACAGCTCGCAATGTGGTCCATTATACTTGCATCTGGCGGGAGATCAGGTGATTTCCAGCCTTCAAGTATAATTTCCCTGAGCTCATCGTTATCCAACCATCTCTTATCAAATTTGAAGTTCTTTGATCTCCTAGGTTTCTTTTTAAGAATGTCAGCTAGGACCGGACGATGATCCGATCCCCATAATCTCAAATACTTCACTTTGGAATGAGGGAACTTCTCATGCCAGTCCTCATTCCCAACAGCCCTATCAAGACAGCATCGAACTGTCGTCCTTCCTGCTCTATTTCCAACCCATGATAGATTGTTACCTGTGAAGGGAAATTCCAGCATACCACAATCACTCAACATTTGCCTGAAGGGCAAAAAAGAGCTATCGGTGCGTTGTCTGCCACCTTCCTTCTCCTCATGACAAGTTATTTCATTAAAATCTCCTATCATAAACCAAGGTCCATTCCTAGTTGTTGAGAAACGCGTAAGACGTTCCCAAACTAAATCTCTTCTTTCTATAACAGGATCTCCATAAACAAACGTCAAGTAGACTTTTATTCCATCAATGACTGCCTCAATATCAATCATTCTGATATTTGAAAATAAAACATTAACTTGAAAATCATCCGTAAAAAATAAATCTAAACCTCCGCTGAGACCAAGTGGCTCAACGGTAAATAAACGATCAAATCCTAAGTCGGCCTGAATGTCTTGCAACAGCAGCCTCCTATTCTTCGTCTCAGATAGAAACACAAATCCTGGGCGATGTTTCTCACACATTTCCGTAAGGCGTCGAACTGTGAGGTCGCTTCCAATCCCTCGACAATTCCAACTGATTGTCCTCATGGATGAGGGTGGGATGGGTTTTTGGAACCCATCGAAACCTCATGTGATGTGGATACGTCTCTGATCCTTAGTGGCCCTTGCCTCAAGTGCTGTCTAGAACCTCCCGCATCCCTGGAGCTGGACTTTGATCGTTTACTTGGAGAACCCCTACGAAGAAACTCAAACTTCTTAGACTGAATGCCCAAAGGGACATTAGATCCTCCGCCATGTCGTCTGCTGCGAACAGATGTGCTTCTTGCCTTTAATTCCCTGTTCTCATTGCGTGCCTGTTGTGAGCAGTTGCTAATTTCCTCAGCCTCCCTTAACTCCTCACCTAAAAGATCATCGTCATTAAGCACATCCTCGCCCTGATTGTCCATATTGTCCATATCATTAAGAGCTCCAATCATCTGATCCTCCCCATCTATATCCTGGCCATCCTCATGTGAGAAACATAATGATTTAGCAATCCCCTTATCTCTGGTTGTTACATAACTCTTCCATATTGCATCGTCTGCTGATGGCGTGACAATCTTACTCGCCAAACGTTTAGGCTCAGGCGCAGTACCAGTATGAGTACTCTCGCGCAAAACATCATCATCATCATTGGTTCAGGAGTCGTGGGATTCAGGTTCTGTGACTTTATCAGCAACTCCACTATTGATATTACTCCTTCGTGAGACGTGATTCTGATGTTTGGTCGCAGATGGAGCCTCAGACGAACTATGATCACCATCTTGAGTAGGTTTATCTATCGCTTTTATCCTCCAGTGTTGTTCACCTCTCCGGTCATAGGGACCTGAAGAGTGTCGCGATCTGCCATGAGTCGAGGCCCTGTACCTATCATCATGATGTCTCATTACTCTGTCTGAACGCACCTGTCCACGTCGTTGCTCAATCACCGGCTGGTTTCGCAATCGACGGTCTTGTCCGGAGGGGACAGAAGGGCCACGGCGGGATTCAGGCTGCCGGATCAAACGTGTGTCGTGTGAGGGGCTTTGCATACGTGAGAATACTCCGCCAGCACGTTCCATGGGAGGCTGCAGTCTAGTTTGAACGTCGCGTGATGGGCAATAAGCCTTTTCATGTGACATCAATCCACAAGTCTCACAATGCTTGAACAACTTGTCATACGTAATTGTAATGGTGAATTCATCTCCCTCCGATGTTTGCACTTTTCTCGAGAATTTCCGTGGCTTACGGGAGTCTATATCTATGAGCATACGACCCTCAGATAACTCCAATGTATCAACATGACCAAGCCTGTCTCCTACGTCACGTAAGTTGCGATCAGTCCATAGGTGCAAAGGAAAGCCAGTTATCTGAACCCAGAATGGGATTATCCATGGATAGTCATCATGAACAACTGGTGTCCATCGAACCAATACGAACATGCAGAAGTTATAGTGGAAGGAACCCTGTCGAAGAACAGAGTTTAGGTCTTCCTCAGAGGTGAAGTTCAAAAGGAACTTTCCATTCCCTAGATCATTAGCAATGATTTTATCTTCCATTCCCCACTGTCCAGGCATCGTTTGAATGAGCTTCTCGACCTTTTGTTTTTGAGGGTTGAGTATCTTGCCGATCAGTGAAAGGTGGAAATCTTTTATAACATTCGCGTCCTCATGAACCGTGAGCTTAATGGGCTCATCATCATCATCCTCGAGTATACGCTTTCCTCTTCGATCCTCATGATAACCAGATGAGAACCTATTCGAGACCATAGATCAATACGAACATTGATCAGAAAGCGCCGGTTTGCGATGTGATAGCAGGGATATTAGATCTGAAAGTACACACCGTAAGAGCAATGAACAATGATCCCTTGTGATGCTGATAACGTATTAGTAACAGAACGTGATGGTAACAAAGCGTGATGGTAGCAGAGCGTAATGCAGATCGTGATCAAGGAACAACGATCCCTTATGATGCAAGTCTTGATACGATCCCTTATCACTACAAGAAAACACATCGATTCCTAGGGAAGATTTCCTCGGAATGTCGTCGGAATCAGGCGATTCCGACGATATTCCGAAAAAAATTTCCCTCGGAAAAATCTCCTCGGAATCGCAGTTTTCGTCGGAATTTCCTGGGAATATTCCGAGGACATTCCGACGGACAATATTCCGAGGACATTCCGAGGATGTTTTCCGATGGAACCGTTTGTCGGAATTTCAACGAAAATTTCTGAGGGAAGAAACTACTCGGAATATTCCCAGGAATCCGTCCGTCGGAATATTCCGAGGACTTCAATCTCTCGGTAAATTCCGAGGAAAGGTATTCCTCGGAATACTCCGAGGGATAGTATTCCTGAGAATATTCCGACGGAGATTCCGAGGAATGTTTCCCTCAGAATATTCCGAGGAATATCATTCCTCGGAAATTTCGTAATTTTTAATTTTTTTAAAAATAATATAAATTTATTTTTAAAAAATTAAAATTCAAAATTAAAATTTAAAATTTTTAAATTGAAAATTGAAATTCAAATAAAAACATAATATAGATAATGTTAAAAAGTAATATTCAAAACAGAAATTCAAAACAGAAACAAGATATAAAAAGAACTACTCCTCGTCGTCGTCGTCGAAGTTATGCTCTGGGAATTGCTTCAAGAACGCCTCCATCATCTTCTCACTCCGCCTCCTTTCTGCCTTACTAGCAGCCTCTTGAGCCGCCATCTTCGCCTCCAACATAGCGATGCGGGCATCCTTATCCTTCAGTTGATCTATCAGCATAGGATCAACCGGCACCTGGGATGTAGAAGGAGTCG
>CAKOAT010107932.1:47112-87982 GCA_932364175.1 Eruca vesicaria subsp. sativa | reverse complement strand
ATTATTATATTTACAAATACAAATAACTAAATAGCTAATAAGATAACATAATTATACGAAAACACAAATACTAAATTAAAAATTATATTTTAAATAATAAAATTATGTTACCCAATTAATTTTTTTGTTTTAAATTATTTTAAAGCTAAACTAAATTATTAATACAGACTCGCGCGTAGCGCGAGTATAAAATCTAGTTCACAATAAAAAAATCAGAGACTTATAATATAGACATACATTTATAAAATGTTGTGATAAGGTAAGTTCCGGATCTTAGTTCCATAACTCAAAATCAAAATTATTTTTAGATATTCTGATTTTTTTAACTATGTATACTAAAATTTGTTTAAATCGGAAACACAAAAAAAAAACAGTTTTATGAAATTGCTATACGATAGCATATGCTTTTAAGCCAAACAAAGATCGTAGTGATTAGAAGATAACAGTTGTTGCATTTCCTTTTCATAGAACTAGTCGTCCACGAACTTTCAGAAAAGTATAATTTTTTAAAGAAATTGGGTAGAGAACGAAAAGATATGTAAAAGAGCATACGCTGTATGCATGAAAGAATACTAGAAGAAAGGGCCACCGATGGACCATATGCTTCTACATCAGCAAAAGGAATCATTATCTTTAGATCAAGAAATTAAAAACGCCTTTAATTACATTCTCTTCTAGATAATAAGTGCAAACCGCCTTTTAGATATTTTGACATTATCACCATTTAATTTTGGAAAACATACAGTACAACATTTATTTCAGGTTACACTTGCCATACGTTTTCCATACCCTTTTGTTTTTCTTAGTATCCTTCATACTCAGTTGAAACGTTGAAATATCTATATTTTATCTGCAAGGAACAATGAACAATATCTTGTTGCTTTCACATCAGATGGGTTCTTGAAGAAAAACGATTGTGTAAGCGACTGAACAAGAAAGAAACATGGAAAAGTAAGGGGCAGGAAAAATAAACAATGAAGATCGAAGCCAGCTATCTATAGAAAAGCAAAACAGCCGTTACATATGTGGAGAAGATTAACTCAAATCCAATAAATATATTTTGTTATAATGCGTTTACAATAAGATAAAATATTCCACTAAAAGAAAACACAACTAAAATATATACTTTAAAACATTTGTAAACAGTAGAAAAGGTGAAGACAATAGAGTACTAATTACAGTAAAAGCATTATATTGTTAGTGTAATTGATTTCATAAACACAATTGTGATAATTTTACTACTGCCACACACATAAGCACACACATATGTGTGGATTAGAAGTTTTTACGTGGATTAGTTAAATTAAATTTATAGATAAAAAGTAAGGATAAGATATTAATGAAGGTAAATAAGGGTTGGTTGGTGGAGATGAATGGAATGATGAAATATGGACAGATCGGGGAATCTGAACAAACGCTGTCCTCAACTCTATATTGGATACATGGCCATCTTTTGATTACGATAGGAGTGAATTTTTAGAAACCTTTCAAAATCCTATTTAATACAGTCATTTATTATTGTACTAGTGGTATGTCCGCGTTACGCGCAGATTGTTTAACATTTGTGGCGCGGATTGTTTAACATTTGTGTTATCAAAATTTTAAATTATTTTGTTGGTTTGTTGTATAAGTTTAAATTATGGTTATGTGTTTTACTATTAGTGTTTATGGACACATATTCAAATAGTGGGATGCGGCTGACTGATGCAACTTCAATTATCTGTATATATGATATTAGGAATTTTATATGTTAGAGACTGATAAGATACATGAGTTTTTTCGTAAAAAAAAGTGATAATTTATTTTTATAACAGAGAAATAAATTTACCTTAAAGTATTATTTACATAGTACATAATTTTTGTTTTGTTTTGAATTATAATTTTAAGATATAAATATTGAACAACATGTTTCAAATGAAATAGACAAACTTATTCATTTCCTTGTATAAATAGCAGTGTTTGCGTCTTTTGTTAATGATGTTTGGGTAAATGAAAATTCTACCTTTATTTCCTTGTAACGGTGGACTAACAATCGAGTCATTGAACTCGTACTCCATGCAATATTTTTTTAAAAAAGTGGTTCCAAAATTGAGTATCCACATTATGGTCTTACTATCAACCAATGTTATTAATGTATACTTCGCCAACATAGTTTTCTCGCATGCATAGCATGGTTATACGTAAAGATAAAGTGTATCTAGATATATTTTTTTATAGATGATGGAGACCAACGTTGGTTTTGTGTTTTTTTTTTCAAAATATTCTTGAATGCTTTTGATATAGTAAGCTTCTAAATTTCCGGCTAATAAACAGTTGGTCATGAGATCATTATACTTTATTAAAGATGCAAGTGGATAGATGGTCAAGTCTGAGTTTTAGTTTCTTGTAAATATGAGTGTCTTTAGCAGCTTCAGTTAGTGTTGGAGATAACTGAGTTGGAGATAATTGCATGACATGTTGTGTGATGGCAAAGTCGAACCTGCACAAATTCTTATTAAACATTTGCATGGAGCCTCCACTTTTATGTGCCCCCATTTTTTCTGTTGGTTTAGGTATAGCTAGTTTTCAATTTGAAATCAATCATTTTTTTAGGTATCATAAGTTTTTTATAAGCTTTAAAATAATTGTACACAATAATCAGCAAAAAACCATCAAAAATTTCACACAAAAGAGATAGCCATAGCTTAAAAACTTAAAGTGTTGCTTTGTTATTTATTGACTCGATGAATTTTTCTTTACTGACTTGATGGAGATCTCTTTGTCGTAAACCGATGTGTTTAAGAAAATATATATAATAAATTATGTTTTATAATTTTTCTATTAGCTTAATTAAATAAGATAATACTTTAAGGAATTTGCTTTATTATTTTGGTGATTTTGTTAATATAATGGTTTAAAGAACAATCACAACCAGTATGATAAAAACTAAAATTTCCCGTCATACACTGAACCAAACCAAATATAACTTTTCATACTTTTCAACATATGAGATTAACGTAACAGACGAAATATAGTTTGTGTTGTATTATACGATATCCAACTTCTTCACACATGTTTATCAGTATATGTTCTAAGCGACAATTTACTATGAGTTATAGTACCACTAAAAACTGAAAAGGTAAAAAAGAAACTCAGATTTAATAGTTAGATTAGTTTTCTAAATGAAGCTATAAATGGAAATTTACTTCCAGTGAGATCATTCTTCTCAAAAATGAAAGGTAATTTTGTCTACATAGTTGTTAAAGGAATATGTGCATTATGTTCTTAACATATAATATAATAGCTATATTTCTTGTTGTAGTGTTTATTTTGGTCATCAACATAATTATTTCCCAACCCAATTAAGTCCAAAAAGATTAGATTTTATTTCTTTGATGTTTCTCATTGCGGATGAACTTTAAATGATGAATTTACATTAAAAGGTTGAGTAAATTTTGTTTCCAATCAATATAGACATTACATTTTAGTCTTATATTTTAGTTTTCATAGAAGGAGCATCAAATTAACTTTACATGAGGCAGTTTCTACTATGATTTACCATCAATCGTCAACTAAAAACTGGCATACAAATTCATATACTAACAAATAGGCAACTGAGAGCATCCGCAATGGCGGATCCTTAAGGGGAATCCTTAGGAAAAAAGAAAAAGGGGTATTTTGGATTATGTAAGGGTATTTCAGATTTTTTCTTTAAAAAGAAAAAAACTGACCATTCACGGACCGCCACGTGTGCAGTGGAGCCCATGAATAGTGTAAGGATCAATCCTTACATAAGGATTTTTAGGATAAAATCCTTAACTGTTCATGGGACCCATTGATTATAAAATTTATATTTCTCTAAGGATTCCCCGTAAGGATTCGCCATTGCGGATGGTCTGAAAAGGAAACACAATCATCTAAAAAGCATACTTATTGCTAAAAAAACATCAATAAAAAGCAGACTGCTGCAAAAATATCATAAACAATAGAGTTTATAGATAGATAGAACTCTAAAATTATCTACTTTAGAAAAGAAACAAAAAATCAGAGCAGGATGGAGAAGAAACGTCATTCCTCTGCATCTTTAAGTCAATTCAAAAATGGCTCTAGGATTTTCACAAAGGTTTGGCTGCAACATTCACCACAAAATTTAGAAAAAAACGTCACCCAAAATCCTTCGAGGCCAAATAAGTTTTGTCTTGAAACCAAGTTGGGAGATGAAATGTCGTACATAATTCCCATGGACTAACATGTTCTCTTGAGTAGTTTCCTTTACAGAACAAATGGAGGATGGTGTCTTCAGGGAGAAGATAAAGGTCACGACCTTATTTTTTTTCTGGGAAAAATTGCGTCCTCATGGCATTATTGCATTTGGACTTTGTACACCAACTCCAGCTCTAGCTTTATGCTGCTGCAGAATGTGTTCAGAAGTGGAGACCATGTTTTCACCTAGTCAACAACCAAGAGATAAATAACGTGACCATACATAAAAAGGAACAACATAATAGGGATAACAGAGGCCATTGCTTTCATTGTATAATACAATTTTTCTCTAGTATATACTGACTTCAGATTATTCACAACAGTTGATAAAAAGAGCTTACTAAAGAAAGTATGGCTGCTATTATAAGCTAACCAAAACATAATATCACACTTGTATCTTTGACACAAGATATATGATAATTGGTTTCTCTTGGGTTAAAAGCGAAACCCTTTTCTCTTAGGTTTCAGAAACGATAAATGGATTCGCATACTTGAAGGAAGAATTTGACACTACAGAAAGCATTAATCAAAATGAATTCAAAGCTAAATCATCAACAAAATCAGAACTTTATTTCAAATTCAAACTTTTTATCTACACATATCAAATCTATGAATCTCAAGATGGATGCAACAAAACTTGGTAATCATTAACGGTGAGTCTCTCTGCCCAAAAACTTGTATTGGAGATAAAGACACAGTCATTGAGAAGTTAGTTATCAATGAATAAGCTACAAACATACGCAAAGGTCACATCTTTATCAATCATATCATCATTGTATCAGTGATCCTCAACGAATCGATCAAAAACGAAAATTGAATGGATAAGGAACGAACCGTTAAAGATACTGGAGCGGGTAGAAGATTTAGAGTAGCCGCATGTGGATGTATTGTGCCCACAATCTGCGACTATGATCGGGGAGATTCCGATCGAATTAAATCAATGAGAGTCAACTGTGGCTCTTATAAATCTAAAACCTTTTCCTCTCATTTTCTCTACAATAGAAATCGGAATGAATGTATTGTCGAGAGGGTTAACCAGAATCAGAGGTTCTTACATTCTCATCAATCAGCAACATGTTAACACTTATTAGTTCCCCGGCTCTGTTGCTATTTCTGGCCTCCTAAAAATGGAGTAGTCGCACCTCCCCCGTGTCAGCGCAAAGACCGGCCTTCAAATCAGCGAGGAGAGTGTAGGAGGTCGCCATGGCAGGAATCGGTAGTTAGAACAAAGTTTTCTTCTGGATGTTGTTTGAGTTGCGTTGTTCATGGTTGGAGGGTGTGATATTTATAATCGAACACTTGCCGGTTTGTGTGGTAGGCGAAGAGATGAACTAAATGCGTCCCAGTGTGATAATAATGTAAAAGCTCAGAGTTAATTACATATTAATGCGAGGCTGAGGCGTTACAGTGTTGAGATCGTGGTTTGCGGTTCCTAAGTTCAAGCGATAAGTCGATGGAAGAGGGAATGAAGAAGAAGCAAAGACCGAAAATATTTTTGGACCTTTCAATAAGATTACAAAATCAGCCCAGCCCAAGAAAATATACAACAGGTTCAAACCGTGATTTAATTTAGACAACCGGACAAATACATGATGAAGTCTGGAGAGTGTCTTGGTTTAATGTTGGACCTTTAAATATTGTAAAAAAAACAGCAAAGCCCAACATACTATAGAACATACCAATATGGAATTGAAAAAGAAAACCGGACGGGACGCGATTGAATTAAAATTGAATGCTTGGGTTAACTGCTGACGTGGCTTTTTTTGCCCCATCCTATGATGCTAAATTGGATACCCTATGAAGGGAGAAAACTCAACTTTATTGTATAAGATAGGAGGATAACAAAACACTTCTATTCACAATTTCAGATACATTTAATTCATGGACGTCTTGCTTCAAAAAAATTGAATATAAAACTAGGTTACAATCAAAGTTTAAGTATATATTAAGTTTGATGTTTTCTTTCTCTCTTTATTTGGTATTAAAATATCATTCATCTAAATTTGCAAATGATATTTACACAGTTGCATTCTGCCCCCACCACTGCCTGGACTGACGAATACAAATACCTTAAATTTATTATGACCCACAAAATGCTACAATTTGGAAGTAAACAAAAACTATAGAGAGATCCAAAGATCAAAGCTGTACAAAAAGCCCATTTGTATCCAGTAATGATAGAAGTGGCAATACCAATTATGGACCTCACAAATTTTCCAAGTAAGGTCGAAAGTAGAATGGACACAACAATTTGGCGTTTGTGAGAGTAAGTAAGAAGTTAGGTGGTAATAATTAAAATAAGTAAAATTAGGCAAAAGCATGTTTCAATTAAGCATTGAATGTTCTCCAAGTATTCTTCCGTTGACCTGTTTGTTAAATTGATTCGGTCAAACTTAGACAAATTGAAGAGCATGCATAATTTGAAAGTAGACCAACCTCTCCATCACAGAAAAAACGTAACCAAGTCAATGGTGTTTAGTCTTTTCTCCTAACTCCACGTAAGTATATAAAAACACAGAAGAAACTCATTCACACACAATTTCATATAACAAACACACAGTTTCCTACAAGTAAAGAGAGATCATAATCATAAGTAACCGATGCAGGTTGTTAGAAGGATCCCATCAGGAGAAGGTACAGAGATGCGCAGTGAAAGATCCGAGACGAACCGGGTCAGACGTAAGAGTCACGTGTCAAGCTTGAGAGTTAGACAGCCTTGCACGTGTTCAGGACGGCCTGGCTCTTCCAAGTGCGTGCGCCACGGGTTTATGGTGCCAAGCGACGAGAAGCTTATGAGGAAGGCGAGTGATGGAAGCAGAGAGGTGTTGAAGAGAGCTTTGACTCCTCCAATACGGCGGATGAATCTCCGGTGGTTGAATTTCCGGCCAACACCTAGCCGACTCTGTAAAATGTCTTTTGTTTGATCATACGAAAGTTTTTGACTTTTTTGTTTGGTTTGATTGTAATTTGTAAATAAAAATGAGAACTTTTTGTCATAGTAATGTTGAAATTTGAATAAGATTCAGACCCAATTGGCCAATCTGGTAAAAAGAAGGAACTTGTGATCTGTTATGAGACAAGAAAGTGTTTAGAACATTTTAGTCTTAAAGGAAGAAGAATCAAGTAGATGAACTGTTGTTTTGAGCAGGTAAAATGAGACGGTCTTGGCCTTCGATTAGTTTTGCAGATTTGATGATATCTCCTGTCTTGATCTGACCAAGAATATCTCTTCCTGCTGTTGTGTACCTGCACAGTTTGTACCAAACATAATCAACTTCATTTAGATGCATCTTGTATGGTTTTAAAACTTCGAATAGAAATCCTTTAAAACACATACCCGAACACTGAGAACTGTCCTTCGTCAAATGATAAACCTCCTAAGCCAGACTGCACAAAGAGTAAAAGGATCAAAAGCTAACTATTTTAGTCTCAGATAGGATTAAAGAGTGATGATGCATACGTTTCTTTTATCGTATAGGTAGAAGAAGAATTGGTAAGGAGAAGAGTAATCCTCAGAGTTTTCGCTGTGGGCCATTGCAACAGCTCCATAAACTGATAAAGGAAGAACTGGTAACTCCCCATCCTTCCAAAGTCAAAATGCAAAAAAAAAAAAAGAAGCAAAGTCAGCTTTTCTGGTTTTTATTTGGGGGGGGGGAAAGAAGTGTTTTTTGTAATATACCTGAACACTCAATGGAGTTCTGTAGAGAGGTTCGAACTGTCCAGAAGGCATTACTTCCAATGGAACACTAACACTCTCCACTTTACCACTCCCATCCTCTGTAATAACAGCTTGGTTCACTGTATTGAGTTTGGTTCCATCATATGCACCACTTGTTACCTAAATAAACAGCTTGGTTTCAAGATTCTAAGAGTACAGTCTCTTAGGTTTAGATGTGTATAGCTAACTAAAGATTGAAGTTAGAGTAAACTACCTTACCAGTTTAGCGAAATTCCCTGCTGTTAATGGAGCTGAATAACCATCTATAACGACCTGATTAACCATCATATAAGCCAAAGCATTGCCTCGTGAATAGAACAGCACTTTTTCTTTTGATAAGATTTGAAGTTTTTAGTACCTGGATTGTAGCACTCTTTCTTTGATCTCCTCCAGCTACAGCTTGAAATGTGGAACCATCAGGTTTCTCAATGGTGATTTCCACGGTTCCTCTTCCTGCTAACCTTTAGCAGGTTCCAGATAAGAAGTGTTTTATTTGCAGCTCATGAGAGGGATTTTTAGATTAGGGAGACAGAAAATAAGACACACCTAGGGTAGTTCATGTATTGCTGAGGAAGCAAAAATGACAATCCAGATGCCTGCATCAACAACACTTTCCAATATCAGGAACTAAATCTTGTGCTATAACCTACTCAGAAGATATGAGCTTGGGGGTAGAGAAATTGTATGTACTTGTAATAACTCCATCTCTGCAACAGTGTCTAGTGATGATGCCAGGCGAATGGACACTTTATCAGGATCTTGAATCCTAATTGATTCTATAAGTGCTTGAAGTCCACCCTTTCAATACAAAAAGAACATACCGGTTTATAGCAAAACCAAAAGAAGCTAGAACATAAGAACATAAGAAACTAAGAGAACGTTTTGTCTAACACCACCAGAATAGAGTCAATCAAGTTGAGAAAAGAGCTGCGGTTTACCTTGCTGTCAACCAACGATGCATACAGTTCTGAGCCCTTGTCTCTCAAGTCTGCTGGTATACTAGCCAATATTGCATCTTTGTCCTCTATAGCCACCTGAATCAAATTTGTGAAGGAGTTTAAACTTGTACTTACTACTCTACCAAACCTAACTCAAATCAAGAACTAAGTGCCAATCAAAAGCTAAAGCAGACAATAACAAAGAGTAACATGTTGACCTTTAGAGCTTTCTTCACGTTGCTCTCCATGGTACCATAAGGCTTTCTTTGAGGGATTCGCAGAAGATACGATATATCTTCCAATGAAGCCTAAGGAAACCACACATAATAACAAAATCAATAAATCAACACAATTCACAAAATGTGAAGAGTCTAGGATAGTGACAAGCCTGTATAGTCTTCATATTCGGATTAGCAGGAATAGCTCTCCTTAACGCAAGTTCCCCACTTCTCGGAACTTTAGTGTCCGGAGAGTAAAGAACCGCCTCTGCAGGCGAGATGTAAGCAGAGTCTAGACCAAACAAGGGCAATGGAGACCACACTTGAGCAAGTATCAAGACCGTTGCAACCACTTTCTCGAGATTCTTTGATCCAGCTTCCAAAGGGTTCAACTTCGAATCAACTGAAGACAGTATCACTTCCTGCACTGCTGAAAACGAGTATTCAGAAACCAAAGTTTGCAACTTTATCACGAACCCATAAATTTCTAGATCGAGTTTTGCGGTAAATGCTAGAGATAGATGAAGAACCCGACCTTAGCGGCATAGCTTGTGGTTTCAGAATGCAAGCGCGTGCGGAGATCTCTGGAGACGGTTCGGCTGAAGGGTGATTTGGGTTTTACGAAGAGTAAGCTGCGCTTAAGAGGCGGAGGGTGGAGAGATAGAATCCGGTGAGAGACGACGGTGGAAGAAGACAAAGGAGAAGCCATTGATGGAGACGTGCAAGTGATACAGAGAAGGATAGGGAAAGAGAAAACGATGAGCTTTCTTTCTACTTGGCGCGCCTAATCTTCCATACGCTTACGTGGAGATTTGTGAGTGGACATACGTGGCATGAACTGAAATCTTAGAAAACGGCGGGGTGTTTTACTATTTAGTAGGGCTGGGACTTAATATCCGCTATCCGCTATCCGATCCGGGATCCGATCCGATCCGCTCCGAAAAAACGGATATCCGGGGGGTCCGGATCCGGATCCGGATAGTGATTTCACGGATCCGGCGAATCCGGATCCGAATCCGGATAGTGAAATTTTCGGTCCGGATATCCGGATCCGGATCCGGACCCACTAAATATTTTTAAAAATATTTAAAATATAATTATATTTATATAGTATATTATATATTTTTTATTAAATATAACTAATACTTAATTTTTTTAGTAATTTCTATTATTTTAATTTAACTTTTTTTCCAAAATAATATTTTTAATAGAATAAATAAATACTAAACTTTTAATTTTTAATGTTTTTTATTTTTTATTTTAAATAAATCGGATCCGGATATCCGCGGGTATCCGAGTTTTAGTCCGGATATCCGGACCCCGGATATCCGGATGGCCCGGATCCGAATCCGGATAGTAATTTTACGGATCCGCCGAATCCGGATCCGGATCCGGATATCTTAAAATACCCCGGATATCCGATCCGTCCCACCCCTACTATTTAGAGTAAAGACGACATTACTTCTTTGTATAGACTCGACGTTTTTATTGCGCTGTACGCTTTGCCGTGATATCACGGAAAGTAAAGGGGCTTGGCCCAAACGTGGCCCAACTGGATTTGTTGGAGGTAAATTTGAAATAATATGTAGGGGACATATATAATCACATCGACGTGCAATATAATAAGTAGGACAAGACATTTAATGCTCAACGATATTTACAAGACGACATTCTTGATTGTCACTCAACATTCAACGTGGTCGATTTTTCTCTTCTTTTCTTTCATTGTTGCATTAATTACTTAGCTACTTTTCTCCACGATTCTAGAAAGCTTACCACTGACCAGCGTTTGAAACGCTAACGCAGTAATAAGAGACTCGGATTCAGTTCACCGATCGAGATTCGAGATGATATATCTATAGGACTCAGCATCATAATACTAGTATTATTTTATATAAATATACAAGATCAAAACGCAAACGCAGCGTTTCTGCCAACTGGTTCCGCTTCGCCTCCCCAGACGCTACTACATACGTTTTGATTTTCTAGTTTACACTCGTAAAGTCGTAATTAATTAATTAATATATCACAATTATGTCTCCACAATTATCTGTTTCAAACCTCCGGACTTGGACTACGTGCCGTCTTCTATTATAAACGATCCAACACACAGCCGTTTTTTAAAAAAGCCACGTCATCATCTCCAATCAAGGCGGACTTCACGTGGTCCAGCAACGAGTTCACTCGGTTTCCTGAAACTCACGATATGACTCCCGGCCATAAACGCCGTGACTCGCTCCGAGACTCGGATATCATCCATCTTCAGCTCCTGAAGACGCCGCACGTACTCAGGCACGTGTAAGAGATCCCAAACCACGCACAAACCTCCTGGCTTCACTACTCTCACTATCTCCCCTAACACCCTCATCCTCTCCGCCGCCGCCTCCACCGACTTCTGACCGTGCTCTTTCCCCACCGTGTGCACAAAAACCGACGAAACAACAACGTCGAAGTAGTTATCTCCAAACGGCAGCGTTCTGACGTCTCCTTCCCTACACGTCACATACTCTTGCACACCTTTACGATTAAAATCACTTAAATGAATCAGTAAAAAAATCATTAATTAACTTGAGGTAAAAAAATAATAACTAACTTTTACCTTCGAGTTTGGCGGTACGGAGAGTGGAGAGAGTAGTGCGTTTAGAGCGGTCTAACCCGACGACCCGACCCGAACTACCGGTTTTCTTTAACTGCGTCGCAACGGCATTGAGTAAGATGCCGCGTCCGCATCCGAGATCTAACGCCGTTTTGACGCAGGACCAGTCGCTGACGGAGCCGACCATGCGCTGAGCCATCTCGTACTGGAGCGGGACGTCGGAGTAGACGAAGTTCGCGGCGGCGAAGAGGAGACAGACCGCGGAGAGAGCGGTCACGGCTCCGGTGAAGCCGGCGGTGAACCTGGAGGCGCCGGAGAGGAAGAAGGAGTCGAGGAAGAAGCAAATCTGGTCGAAGTAGATGAGGAAGAGGAGGGAGAGGAGGGAGAAGAGGAAGGCGTGGAAGAGGAGGAAGACGAGTGTCTGCCATTGTTGGATGCCGTAGATGGCGTAGATCTGAGTCCAGTCTCTGTTCGCGGCGGTTTTTCCCATTTTGGAGATTCCGGTGATCGGAAAGGGATGAAAACGAGATGTTTTCTACAAACAGATCTCAGGAGTTTTGAATTTTTAAAAGGAAGAGTTTCGTGGGGGTAAATGAGATGATGAATTAGAGATCAAAGGACGATGAAGATGTGAGGTAGGGTAAGTGGGAAGAGTATCGTTAGAATAACATGGTGGGAGAGTGAGCTTATGTAGCAGCAGAGGAAGGGAAAAAAAAAAGTAGAATTATGGAAAAGGTTTTTTTTTTTGTTTTCAACCTTTGGTCCTTTACCATATTCACGCGCTTTCTTTTTACTAATGCTTGTCGGTTTCTGCATTTTCAAACTATGGTTCTCATTTGAATTTTTTTATGAAACCCGATAAGTCGGAAGCTTTTTAAAAAAATAATTTTTATGTTTTTTTTTTCTGCTAACAAAGTTCTATATTTTTAATTTAGATGTTGCTAACAGAAAGTCAGTACTTACTATTTAATATCGGTTATGGAATGCATGTAGTTTTCAGTATTTGAATGTAGTATATTGTTTATTGTTATGATCTAGTGAAAATGGTTATCTATTCCTATAGACTAGTTTTTCTATCATTTAGATGGATTATAGTATTATTAATGAAATTCTCTCATTACTTAGTATTTAATATTGGTTATGGTATGCATGTAGATGTTTCAATATTCGAATGTAATGTTCATTGTTATAATGTAGTGAAAATGGTTATCTTTTCCTGTAGACTAGTTTTCTATCATGCATTTATATGACTTTAAATACTATTAAAAATGAAATTCGAATTTCACAATTCTACATATATCAAACCGATAAGTTATGTAACATATAAGTTAATCTATCTCTAATGTATTTTAATAATTCTTAAAAAATAGAGATGGAATTTGCTTTCAGGTATTCTTTTATGATAATACTATTTCAACTATAGAGTAAAAATATTTTTTTTTTCTTTAAACATATAGTAAAAGAATATCGAGAATAAAAAACAGCAATAAGTTGGAATATAATTACTTTCAAATACTACTATACTAGGTAATAATCCGCGTCTTGTGCGGAATGAGATTATTAAATTTGTTACTTTTAAGATAAAATGATATTATATCTATTTAGCATGAATATTAGTTCAGTTTTATGTTGTTTTTTTAATCTTTTAAAATATAATTATCATTCTAAATCTATATTTATTTTGGTTTGTTTGGTTGGTTTAAATGTTTGATGTTTTTGATTTTTTCGATGATAACCAAAAACTATTGTTATTTTGTTTGGTTTCGTTTTATATAAATTTTAGACATTTTTGATGTCGAAATAATATTTTCCTATTATAATTTCTAAAGACATGTAAAATCAAATAAAATCTAAATAATATTTGGAAAAAAATATTAACATAAAAAAATTCACTACAATTTGAGCGATAGTGAAATAAAACATAAAAAAAAAAACTCAACTTCAATAAGAATTAAAATTCTCATTTGTGCTGAATATTTAGTTATATAGTCGCTCATTTCAATGTGTACATGTATGTATATGTAAAAGTATATAAATGTGATGATAAATAGTAGATTCTTAAATAAAATTAAGTAAAAATAAAACAAACCTAAAAATTAATAACATTTTTCATATGAAGAAATCAAATTGTACCCATAAACAATAAAAATAATATATATTATAAAGTGACATTTTCACTTGATATCTGAATTTTGTTTTTAATCGATTTTATGGTTTTTATTATTTTTTTAATTTTTTCTGATTTCTGAATTTTTTCTACTAATTTGATTTTGTTTCTAATTCTTTATTTGTATGAAAACTTTATAAAAATGTTATTATTTAACTAACTAAAGATCTGACTTTATGTGTGGTGTTTTTCACCTCAGCTTCTTTAATTCATAATCAATCATCTTATTTGTTGTTATTGTGTATCGAAGTCTCAACCATGACCAGCTTCTGCAAGGTACAAAACTTTCAATTTATACAAACATTTTCCTCGCAACATTTTAGTTGATGCGAATCTTAATGATTTTGTATTTTTTATAAGAAAGATATTATTCATTAGTTTCACGTAAAAAGCTTTAATTTATTAATACAAAAACTAAAAAAATATAGGAAAAATGAATTAACTAAAAAAATACTATATAAACATATTAAATAATGAATTTAAAAAATTAATGTACGAACACATTTATTGCCAAATGATTGTGAGACCGACATGTGTCAATTATGGTGAACGTATTTAGTTCTGTTAACGTATGTTACCCTCCGTCTAAAATTATGTGACGGAGGGTGACAAACATTAACGGAACTAAAGTTGAGAGTTTTTTTCACCAAATCTTTAGTTAAGGGTTTTTTTTACGATCTATCTTTAGTTGAGGGGTTTTATTACTAAAAACCCGAAGGTTAACGATAAAAAGTTTGTCATAATTTTCCGAACTGCGGTGTATATTAGAATTCTGAATAAGTTAAAATAAAAATATCAAGAATTAGATCTTGCGTTGAGAGGATTAGATATTAGTTTTACGGAGAAACATTGCAGCAGTGCAGCAGGCGATCTGGAATCTCGGAGTCGGAACCCAGTGCATGCATGATAAGAAACATATCTACTAGGATTTCAATCTCACGTCGTCTCTCATTGGTAGCTCTACTGGCTTATCACAAAACTTTTTTAATATTTGTCAGAATTCATACAATTTAATAAGGGTGCGATATTTCTGTATACGAAATAAAAACATTATCTTGACGAAGATGCATACATACTTTAATTAAACTTTGTCTCCTTCCGTAACTTTCATTTTAAAGCTCGAACGCGCTTGTTCTTTACACATGGACTCTTGTTCTTTTTAAAATTTAAATCTTATTTTTGATAGATGAAATTTAAATGCTTTTTTTTAACAATGGAATTTAAATGTTCTGTCTCGGTATTGAAAATATGATCTAATATGGTATTAAAAAAAATCGCAAGTTAAAGTCTATTCATTTCATGGTTGGTGATGTGTTATTATACGTACCAAATGAAACTTCAAAACAACCAGACAATATGTTTTTACTCAGTTGATGATATTCTCTACTTTATTCCATTGTTGACAATATGTTATAAATCAGTATAATTGGACAGTGACAGAACTTACATGTTTAACATACAGGTTAATAATCGAAACTATATTATATAGATGTTTACATGGTATGTATTATATAGTCTATGTGTTCAAAAAAAAATTATATAGTCCACTAAACATATGAATATACAGTCTACAATACAACTATAGAAGGAAGAAACTCATAAGTCTAAACAGAAAACCCTAATAACATTGTTATAGACTTTTCTACTTTCGTAGTATTAAAACAGACAAAAATAATACGTATTATCTTCGGACACTTGCAGTCACATGTTCTTAATATTTATACATTTTGTGAAGTGGTGAGATAACTTTGCAAAATGGATCGATCGAATGTGACGGTGTTAATAGACTGTTAACGATCTTACAGAAATTTTTTTCGGAAACATCCATTCGTGAGATTTGAAGATCCATGGTAAGTTTCAATCATCAAACATAACCATACATCTGGCACTCTCATCACTTACCAGGTCAACACGTGTGATTTGTCAATATTTGATTCTCCGTTAATCGTGGCATTGTTACGTGAAAAGACCCCTTGTTATTACGATCCGACAGCAACTAGAGATTCTTTTTCCACTTCCTATATTTTCCACATGCCTTTTCAAGAACTCAAACCAGGAAAAATCATATGATAAATCATATATATGATAATATCGCTGAAATGACGGATTGATGCAGTTTCAGACCAGGTTATCATCGAATCTTGTACATTGAACCGACCTTGTTCATGTGTCAAATGTTTCAAAACCAAGATTACCCAAAGGTAAGTTGGAACCGAACTCAAAATAGATCCATCCGAAAGTATGTTTATATTTTATCCCAATGTATTATCAATATTCAACACGCACTCGCTGTCTTTAAAGGATAAAATTTAAAGATATAATCATTGCTGAGTGTTTTTAAACATGCTTCCCGCTGATTATTCACAAAAATATATTATGCAAAAGAAGGAAGAAATTAAACTTTTAAAACTGGGTCCATTGGTTTGACGAAAATCATAGGTCAGTACTTTAAACATGCTTCCCGCTGATTAGTCACACTTAGAGAAGATATCTGTAAAAGAAGAGAGAAAATTAAACTTTAAAATATGGGTCCAATGGTTTGACGATATAGTAAGCAAACGTAATTTGAGTATGGGAAACAGAAGGGAGAAGCATTACCCCACTGGCTTTACTAAATACTCTTTTTCAATAACAAACACTAAAGTCTAAAGTTTACATTCCTACTTGCTACAACGTTATCTTTTCATTAAAAAAAATACAAATATAAATCAATAAAAATGGCAATGCAATCTAAAACAATTGCGGTATGGACCTTTGTACGTACTGTTACTATCACACGTACCAGTGCCCACTATTGAAACTTTAGCTAAATATATCGTCAGCAACATGGGATGCTGCATTACGCAGAGCCGATCATCAGCTTACATAGATAACTAACGAGAATTGAAGAGACGTTTATGTTTCTCTAGATCACTGTCGATTATCGACGTGATAACTAACAAGACTAGAAGTGGTATGGTTGATTTGGCTATAGAGAACAGGTTAAATTTTCTCTCAGCGATCTTCATATGAATAACAAACTATGCACGCAGACGTAGTAATCAAAAAGCCACTGAGCAGCTGAGCCAAGCTAACGCAAGTGGCAAAACCAAGTGAGTCCATGAAAATGACTCTGGAAGAAGTTTATTTATTAATATTATAAAGATTTACGTCAAACTATAGATATTATACGTAATATATATGTTTATGATCCATTTTGAAAATAATTTAAGTGTTTAACAGTTGACATTCAAGTTAATTTCCTAAAGAGAAAATAGTTCGGCGGTGAAATAATCCTGGAGTGCGGTGAAATACTAAGATTATTTAAATAAAAAGATCGACCATTGAGGAAGTGTCGGTGTTCTGTGTTCACATATGCGGGATGCCTTCTTTCTTTAAAAAAAAATATGCGGGAGGCCTCATATCCTAGTGAAGTTATTTTCTTAAATCTTATCAAAGTGTCAATAACATTTCTTTTGGTTTATACGTAATTAACGTGCAGCATTATCTGAACGGAAAAAGAGAATTATCTTTTTATATGTTTAGGGATAACAATTTCAAGAACTATAGTTTTCATATCGCACCATTTAACATAGACCTTTTTGGGTTCAGTGTGATATTTTAGATCTCATGCAGTTTTCTTTAAGTTATGTACTAAAAGAAAAAAAAAATTTGCTCAAGGAGAAAAAGGAAATATGGAATTGAATCGCGACTAACTAAACCCTATAATTTTTTTTTTTCAAAGATTGAAACATGTCGTGATTATTTTTCTTATATTTCAACAATCTGTAATGTTAAAGCGTGGGAGATTATTAAAATTATTGTAGGTGTAAAATATTATTCATCAAACTCAAAACAGCATTAGAAAGAATCTAAAAAAAAGTCTTCAAGAGAATAGTTAACGAAGTAGCAACTTGATTAGTTGGTAGACGCACGCAGCGTGACCTAACACGTCGTTGACTTCTAACTATACTCTCTCTCAACTTATTTAATCATTTATCTTTCATTTGTATATAATTTATTATTGCCTAACACTTTCTTGTCCTAACGTCAAAATTATCCAATATTAGTCAAATACAACTATACAAGTGAGATGTGACCAAACTGTCTCGATTAATCGTGCACATAAGTACATAATTACTTGCAAGTTGTGATAATTTTGCTTCTTTTAAAAGAGCATTATGATGTTCTGTAGAGTGCAAGTGATCATTTTATTTTCATCAATCGTGCATGTAATTACATAATTAAGCTCCTAGTTATTATAACGTAGGGCAGAGCCTACAAAACATTTGACACATTACATATCTCTTCTATCGTTATATTATTCTCAATCCGTTTGACTTTGAACGATGTTAACCATTCATAACCTTGAAAATGACATCTTCCGTGAAATCTTGGAAAAAGATATTCTGAAAAACTAAGGCTTTGGGCTTACAATAAGCTAGCCCAACTTTAAAAATGCAAGTTGAATATATTAGGCCCATTAATATTTATCTACCTCAAGATCCATATTTCCGGTATGGAAGACAAACAAATGACATCCTCAACCACCAACTATATTTCTCCACGTGCCAATGCAATAACCCACTGATTCATCAATGACGACTGCCTTCACCTTCACGTAACAACAGAAATTAATCCAGTGAGCCATCATTGAAGTATGCAACTATTTTTATTTCAGACTACACAATATGTTAATATCGAAAAACTATATATAGAGAGAATTATTTGACCCAAAAATATAAATAAATATAGATAACTCATTACTCCTTAAAAATAGGAACCAATAATAATCGGAATAAGAACATAATAAAAGAAATGAATTCGGTTAGGAAGTTGGGGGTTGTACGTATGTGTACGCACGTCAAAAACTCGTTAAAATATCATACAATTCTCTATATAATATAACGTCCCGACGCATACTCTTAATTACTAATTTCTAGACCAAACACGTGTGCATCAATAAAGCAATATCACGTCGTTTTTTGTACATCTCCAACCTAACTGCATCATCAAGAAACTCCAACAACTTCTAAGGACCGATTAATCACAAACCGGTGTGATTACAAGATTCTGTGTATTTGAAGAAGGATAGAGAATGGTGTGTTTTTGTTTCTTGGTGGACCAGAAGAGGAAGATGAAAGCAAGCAAACCAGCTGCGGGAATGTGTTCTCGGTGCGGTCGTGGTGCAAGAATCGCTGACATGAAGACTTCGACGAGGTTTTGTCTAATACCTATTTATGGCAGATCTTGGAAAGCCATCGTGTGCAGCTTTTGCGGCTCTGTTCTTAAATCATACCGTTGATATCTCATTTACACCTTTTTTAATATCCCTGTTTTCCAGCTTTTAATGTCGTTTATTGGCCTGGTTTTTATAATAGGCTTATATCCCGTCGTCTAATAGTAATTTTGTATTATAAAAGGATTACATTCATACATATTTGATTTTCACCGGTAATTTGTAAAATTTACATGTATTACAAACTATATTCTTTTGTTGCGAACGCTATTTTCATTCTAGCTTAGCTATTTTACATTTAATGGAAGTCCCCCCCTTAGGCACCCTAGCGGAAATTGATTAAGTTAGGTGATCCTGCTTAATACTACTGTTTTACTTAATCTGTAGGCGTTAATGTAAATGTTCTGGACTTCAATAGTTTTACAATGTTATCAATCAACAAGATTATGTAGGATTATTTCCGTTATGGGTATATAGCACATTATTAAAGTAGGGATTTGATTTTTTTTTTGTTTTCCAAACCACATTATACACTATCTGGTGTGAACGAAATCAGAGGAAGCATGGAGAAGGCTCCACATCACCGGCACAACAGATTCAAATGGTCGACAAACGAGTTCCAAAACCGGCTCTCTTCTCTCCGTGGGACAAGAGGACATGCATATGAGAGAGGGATGTCCATATGGCTTGCCACAAGATAGATAGATACATAGATAGTGGATTATAATTCTACTTAGAAGCCTCTATGGCATAGCAACAACTTAAGTAATAACATATTTTTTGGTTGAATCAATTTAAAATTCTTTCAAAAGAAAAATAACTTGATTTATTGTTTTTCTTCTATCACCTCTTGTATGGTACATATAGCTTGAGCTGATACACGAAACTGAATCCCCATGTATTTTGTTTTTCTATACTTTGTCAAGTTTCTTCAATTGTGTTTCAAAAAAAAAAATTAAGTCAAGTTTCTTCAATTAAAATTCAAAAGAAAGTTTCTTCGATCAGAAAACGCGGTACGTTTCACACCAACCATCAATAGTACACTAGGTAATAATCCGCGTCCTGTGCGGAATGAATGATTTAAAAAGATTATTAACGACTATCTATAGATATTAGAAAGCTGAAAATCCCAAATATCAGATATAATAAAATATCGTACTATAATGTTCAGGTTTATATAATGTAAGCTAATTTCGTTTTTTAATGAAAAAGTTATTGTGATTGGATAGGTGTACTGTATTATATTGCATGGAAAAAAGTAAAACTATAAGAATAAGCAAAGACTTCTATAAATTTATTATGACTAAAAAAACATAGAAAATAGAATTATTGAATTCATAATAAAAAAAATCTAAAGATATAATAATTAAAGAAACTAAGATGTCATAAAACTAAAACACCAAATCATGTGAAAATTGTCTTCAAAACTCCTCGTTTGCAATCCTATAGATAAAAATAACAAGGAAAAGTTTTCAAAATAAAACAAACTTATTTACTCTTTTCTATATATTGAAATAATATACCTCTTTCTGAAAGTATCGATTTCTGGAACATCTTTGGGTTCAAAAATAATTTTTGAAAACCCTTTAATGTTAGTCACGTTCTTCAATTTTCCTTATCATGATAAAAAACAATGTCATCACAGTATTAAGAAGATATCATATCCAACACAATTTTTATTTAAAATTAGTATAATACATTACCTCTTCTCCAATTAATTTGCCAATAACTGTAACACACAGAGTACAACATTTGCATCTGGAATTCCATAACTCTTGGAAAACACGAACAAGTACTCCGTAATCAACACACTTAGTAACAATGTTCCTATGATCAGTATAAAACATAACAAAATAAGCAAATATGAAACTCAGTTCATCAGTAATTTGTTTTCCATAGATGGAATACTTACTCCATGTTTAGTACAAAGAAACGTATTTTGTGGTCAATAAAACCATTGTTCCCGTGAGTAGATTCTTTTATATATTCTTCAAGAAATTTTACTCCTACTATAGCTCCATAAATATCTGCTTGATATTTTTCAAACAAAACGTGTCCAATCTTAATATAGTCATCAATATATATTAACATAATCTGCATACTTTCCTACTTTACCATAACAAATATATTAGATGGAATAGAATACACACCAATAGAAAATTTAGGATGGACTAAGCCACGATAGACATCTTCAAAGTCTGGAAAACAATAAAAGGTGGTCAGGGAAAATGGATCGATCTTCAAAATGACAGAGGAGTTATCAAGGTTAATATGGTGTCGGTTCTCAATCAACCAAACATGCTCTGATGCAGGAGTTAGTATGAAATTTTTAATTTCATAGCAGCAACCTTCTTCCAATGGCATTAGTATAGTCTATATATATAGTGTTTCGAATATAGAGTCTAGGCGAAATCCCTCAACTCGAGGCAATTATGATTATGCGCCACAAATCTTGTTAACATTCTCTAATTATCACGTTGATTTTTTCACAGTATAAGGAAATTTAATAATCAGGACCAGACTTGGTTTCCAAGCTCATCGATTTGATTCCTGAGCTAAAACAAATTTGGGATGTATTGTAAAGTTTATAATTAACTTCCCATTAGATATTATTGAATGAATGAAAGTTTCCTATATTGTAGAAGTGAATTATGAATATTTAGGCCAAAATTTTTGTTTCTTTTAATATTCAGATATCCATTTAATTGGTGATAATAATTTGATTTGTGTTTAGTGTTAATAAATTTACGAATATATGAAATTGAAAACCTTGCTAATAACTTATATTTAATCGTAAATATCATAAGATATAATAACACAATTTTTAAAAATACATAGTGTGATCAAAAATATAACATATAGGTTGATCTATTTTTTTTTTTTTAAATATCGGCCTAACATTTTTACTATGTATGTGACTAAATTTTCGAAGTATATATATGTTTGAAGTTAATTTTAATAAAACATGCACATTCAGCTAAACTTTTCATATACAATAGGGAGATTTGTTCCTTCATTTTAATAAAGACACTTCATAAAAATAGACAACGTAATATATATGTCCAACTATGATTATGCGCCAAAAATCTTTTAACATCCCTAATTATCACGTCTAATAATGAAATGCCTTAAAGGGGATTCGATTTTGTCACAGCATAAGGAAATTTAATAATCAGGACCAAACTTGGTTCCCAAGCTCATCGATTTGATTCATGAACTAAAATAAATTTGAGATGTACTGTAAAATTTATAATTACCTCCTCATTAGATATTATTGAATTAATGAAAATTTCCTATATTGTCGAAGTGAATTATAAATATTTACTATTTATGCCGAAATTTTAGCTTTTTTTTTTTTAATATTCAGAGATCCATTTAAATGGTGACAATAATTTGATTTGTCTTTAGTGTTAATAAATTTACAAATATCCGAAATTGACAACCTTGCTAATAATTTGTATTTAATGTTAGTTCTTAAATATTTACATTTAGGAAACACGTAACAAATGTAGGCAAGTATATTGTAATTGATTACAAATTTCCAAAACAGAAAATGATATCAATTTGGCCACGCAAATTACTTATGTAATGTTCACATAAACTTTAACGAATATTTATGCCAAAATTTTCTCATTTTGTTAAATTCAGAGAACCTCCTAATTGGCGATAACTCATAATAAGTGTTCAATGCTTTTTAATCTACAAATATTACAAATTGATACATTGTTACTCCTAAGTTGGTCTATTAAGATTTTAATCCTTAGAAATGCATCAATTATTGGGCGCATATTTTTCAAAAGAAACATAGTAAGCACTATTTATTATTTCAAATCCAATTTTATAAAAAAATAAAAGTTTGACCAGTATGGTTTATAAGGTTCTCTATAATCGTAAATATCATAAGATATAAGATATGTTCCTTCATTTTAGTAAAGACACTTCATAAAAATAGTAAACATAATATATATATATATACATATATATATATATATAACATATAGGTTGATCTTTTTAAAAAAAAATTATTGGCCTAACATTTTTACTATATATGTGACTAAATTTTTGAAGTATATATATGTCACTAAATTTTCGAAGTATATATATGTTTAAACTTAATTTTAATAAAACATGCACATTTCAGCTAAACTTTTCATATAAAATAGGGAGATTTGTTCCTTCATTTTGATCTACATTTTTTTTTTAAATATCATCCTAGCATTTTTACTATATATGTCACAAAATTTTCGAAGTACAAAATTTGCTTGAAGTATATTTAAAAAGAAAAATCTGCACCCAATAAGTACACTAAATTTTCGAAGTATACTGTCCTCATTTTTTAAGTACACTAAAATTTTGAAATATATTAAAGAAATGTATGTTGTTTAAGAATGAAATATAGAAAGGAGATAAGGTCTTCAACATGCATTTAGAATGATAGATTTACTATAATCAATTGGTAAATTTATATGGTAATGGCATAACATGTAACTAGTCTAAGCAAAAGAGGGTTATTTACTAAATGATGTGAGGTGCATTGTGGTGTTGACACCTAAAAAACAACAAATTTGTTAATTACACATAAACTTAAGGTTATAAAATAAAAGTGCTCTTCAAATAATAATAAGAGAATATGAAAATGAAAATCAACTCTCATTTATTGCCAAATGTGAGGATCATACTTGAATTCTTTTTTTTTTTGTAACATATATGACATAAGTCATAACTAAAACTATGTGTATTTTCTAACTGATTGCGCCATAAACGCTTATAGTATTTTTTTCATCTTCCTAATCATATTATAAGTTCTAACCTTTAAAAATCCAAGTGATTAATTTTCGTAGTAAAATAATGCAAGTCTTTTAAAACTATTGAATAGTTGACCAAGACATAACATGTACATAATGACTTTGAGCTGGCGACATCATTGTGTCAATATTTGTGTTCAAACCCAACACATTGAATATTATTGTGAAAAAGAGTACTGAATCATTTGTGATAAAAAGACTATTGAATGGTTTTGTAGTTTATTGTATTTTATCCTCATGAAAATGAGGAGAAAGAAACCAAACACACATTTGTAAGGAATTGGTTGCATTTTTGGGCTCTTTCTTCCTCTCTTTCCGGCCTTATTAGTCGAAAGTTCGTACTCTTTTAAGTCTTTAACACGGATAATATGCATCTTCTACTTTAACATTATACACTAGGTTTTGACCCGCGCTTAAAAGCGCGGGTTATTTTGAAATTTTAGTAAATCTTAAAAAATTAAATTTATAATAAAATAGTATATAGGTTTCAACACATTTATCTAAAACAGAAAATCGAACCATACCAACTGAAAATATGAAATCAAAAGTTAACTGATTTTCATAATAACTAAGTATATCATATATTTTTGGAACCGAAACACTGGAATCAAACAAAAAAAAATGGATGCTTGAATTTTTAAAATACAAATTATATACCTAAAATATTAATTTTATTTAAGTTCTAAATAATCTGATATGAAAAAATAACTGTTTATAAACAAAACTACCTCAAAACTAAATTACCCAAAATATTAAAAATTACCTAAGTTATCCGAATTTTTACCTGAATTATCTAATATTTAAAATGACTCTTAGATTATCCGATATTTTTATTTATAAATCGACAATTACCTAAAAACCCAGAATCGAACCGGAATTGAATTAGACCCAGTTTTTTTTGGATATTAGCTGGTGCCTATCCTTTTTGTTGGGTATAACCAAAATTGAAATAAACTCAACTATAATCAAATCAAATTTTGCAAATACATTAATGTTCCCACATTTCTAGAATCAAATCACCAAAATACCAAAACCAAACCAAAACCAAAACCGATTGCTAAGGACTAATCGTACATCTACAATTAAATGGTGTAAAGAACACACTCTATATTTACAAATAAATTAACTCTTTTTACGGGGAGAGGGGGAGTACATATATTTACCGCGTTAAATATGTAAACCTGATGACCATATATAATTCAGATTAGCTTATATTTCTTCATGTAGCATCTATTAGATATTATATCAACCAATATGTTTCAATAAAATATGGATTTAATGAAGACCTATTAAATAAAAATTTGATAAAATCAACGAACTCATCATTAACATGTGAATTGGCATCGGTTGACCCAGAAAAACCCATAAAATTTAATTAAATTGCTTATATACTACATAAAACCAAAAAAAATATTTTATTTGTAATTCTAAGTAAATGAATTGTATTTATGTTATGCATTCTAATTTATAGATTTTGTAATGATTAATACTATTATTATTTTCGTGTAGATAATTTATCTTTTCCTTATAAACATACAATGAGTTTCGGCCTATTGGTAAAATAAATTTATGATTATTGGAATGAGTTTTCTTATGAATTGTTGATGCAATGAATTAAATTAATTGATATGTATAGTTAAATCCAAAACCTTAAAAAAATTCATTAATTAGAATTAAATCTCACTTTAAAATTATATTTTGAAAAAAACATAATTTAATTTAAAAAAATCAGAAGGTTTTGTTTTTATAATATAAATAATAAAAAATGTTAGTAAAATACTATGTAGTTTGTTGTGACATCTCTTCACCTTGCATTATTTAAGAGAATTAATAATTGATGTATGAAATATTACTTTGGCTTAAATATAGTTCTGGTTTTAATGCAATTAATATCCCACGCAAAGCAATAGTTGCGATCCCATGATATTAGGGATTGTCATTAACTTTCACGGTAACAGAAAAAGATAAGTCTGTATAGTTAGGGTAATTAACTGTGCATAGTTAAAGTAATTAATTGTAAGATCAAATGTAACAATTAGTTAATGAATAGGTCCAAACAACTTATATAAGTAGATTTTTTAGTACTCCTTCTCTTTTAATAGTATTGATTTTAATTTATTTATTTGCTTCAAGTATAAGTTATTTATTTATAAACTCCAAGTAAAAGAGATAAGTAAAAAGAATTAACAGTTTCAGCTTTTTTTTTCTTTTCTAAGAAAATCTTTTCACTTCTGATTATACAACTCAATTCGAATGCAAATTTATTTAAGAAAACCAGTTTCATCTTAAGTCATTCATATGAGTGAAAGTAGCAATCAATTAACTAACAGTATGCTAAAATCATTTCACATTAATCTTCTTATGCATCTATCTTTCTATGTATAATGATTCATGTCTCTCTCTCAACGCCATTGATAGGCCGACAAAGAAAACGCTATTTGTAGAAGTGAAATTGGGTCCAATGAACGAAAAAAACTAAAATATTATTCCACTGGGGACAGAAGCAAGCCTTGTACAAAAAAATAAAAATAAGTCTTTCTATCGTGTCTTGAGGGACAAATGTAAGGACCAAATTAGTTTTGACATGGTCGACATCATCAATAATAATGTTGTAATTAGTGAAGATGCCTATATAGATCAAGTCTTCTCTTCGCATCTAGTCTTTATGGTTTCTGCAAGACATATATTCAGTAATTCAGATAATAAATGGCTAATACATTCTTGTATTTTGTATTGATGACCGCGTTTCTATTGTGCAGTGTGCTCAAAATCTGGTGGGAAACTGATAGCGAGGTAAGTAACAAATTTTAACTACTAAAAATATCTACACATTGATTTAAACTACCATCCAATTTTTGTGTGTATGCAATATCTTTAATGTGTATATGCCCCTTTTTATTGCTTTAGTTTACACGACACAGGAATGGCTCGATAAAGCTTTTGAATCAGGAACTGCGTTACTTCGTATTGGGTTCGATGAAAATCAAGAGTACTTTGAATCGTATTTTCTGCTATAGACGACTATTACGCCAACTCGCCAAGTTCATATGTATTATACTATTATTTATGGTTTTCTCAGTGTCTATACTTAAAGATAAAACAGTTATGTAGTCAAAACTATAACCGCAGAAACGGCACATGTGTCGGCTGATTCAACTTGGGTTTATAAACCCAGGTAATTTCTTCTTTTGGTTTGGTGCCTTTAAATACATTTTCTGTATCCTACGCCGCTGATTTTTTTTCTCTGTAAGATTCTAATATGCATGGAAATCCTCGAACAAATCTTAGCAATACATATTTTTCCTCCTTAGTATCCGACGACTATTCGTATAATAAAATATAAGATTTGAGTTAAGTAAATATCTGCTCGATTATAGAGGCTAAAACGTCCGCTAAACACTCGTGCTTTCCTTTTATAGCATGTTGCCCATTTGTCGGACAATGTTTAAAGTTTTAAAAGCTTCCTGATCATTTTATATTTTATACTTTTCGAGAATTTACTTCAATTTTAGTGAGATTGTGAGTATAGATATTTTTGAAGGTGAAAACATTTATTCGTAATTCTTCATTTTTAACTATTTTCATGGAAAAATTAAAAGTTTTATTACTTTTACATTAAACTCCATTGCTTACCAATATAGTCAAACTATTGATCATTTAATTTAATGATGATGAAACTGAAACACTATATCAACATTAGACCATACTTGCCTTTTGTTCTGTCATATCATACTTGAATTATTACTTGAAGTTTATCATGGTGAAGTTTTCTTAATCTCCCTTCATGCTTTCCAACAAAATACCTCGTGATCCTTACTGTAGGCATGTAATTTATATTGGTTTGCTTTCTATAAAGTGAGTTTAAAAAATACTGACAATAAAAAATGTTTTTGCGGTTTAATGATTTAGCTTATGCTGCTAATCGACGTGGGAACATACTTGCAAATTATTTTTTATTTTGGTCGTCCATTTAATCAAAACTATACCTCTCTTATTTTATTTTATTCGAAGATACATTCTGTGATTGTTTTTTGAGATTGAGAACATAATCATGACTCTTGAGACTGGTGGTAATATTATATTCAGTAACCGGAAACATAAGCAAGAGAATATTAATCGTGGATAACGACCAAACGTATAAGAAACATGAGACAGGTCACAATCACTATGAAAGTTATTCAATCAAAGATCGAGTAGACGCACATGATAAATTTATAGTTATATACGTAAATATTTGATAGAATAGTAATAGCATTGTTTTGTTACATAATAAGATACTCCAAGTAGAATGGCATTCTTCCAGATTGCAAGCGGTGGTGTTTCTAGAGGCTGAAGGTAAAATAAAGCATCATATATCACATTGATGCTACAAAACCGCATGTTTGGCCGCGCAGTGTAACTTGTTTTTTCTTTCTTTGAATCTATGGTCAATGGTGTGAACTTGCTGCATTTTCAGGCTATACTTAACTGTGTGAACATTTTGTTTGTGGGTCAATTTTGGATTCCGATTAGCTAGAAGCTCTTGTGTTGATTTGCAGAAAAGTCCTTACAAAGTGGCATGTTCACCGCTGAAATTACTCAGATCACTTCGATAGAACTTGAATATTCAATGCTAAATCTATAGAAAAATAACTTGGTGATACAAAACGTCGTTTGTTAGTAATTAGAAACATTAAAATTATACTAGATCGACAAACTAGAAATATGGGAATATCATCGACTCATCTCTCTCTCTTTATGTGGTTGTATTTCATATAATTTCACGTGGCCCAACCTGTTTCTGTTCATTAATCAATTAAAGTTCGTAGACAAGAGTGAACCCACACACATACACACGGTCGATCGATCTTCTTTTCAATGCCTCTGTCCCTACATTCTAATACCCATCATTACTTCGTTTGTTTAATTGGTACGGTGAGCCAAACATAGTTAGCAACAACCCAACAATGCGAATCTTGCTAAGTTTGAACGCTTATTTTTTTTTGATAAACTCATTTCTAAACTACTTTACTCCACTTAAAGTAACTTTCGAGCATGAAATACTCAAACTTAATACACATGGTCGTCGTCTTAGAATTTTACATGCAGACGACAAAACAATAGATGTTTCTCATATGTATTAACATGATAAATTTATTGTTATATACGAAACGCATAAACTCGTACAATATTTGGTACTGTCCATAGAAAGTATATTTGGTGTATGCTCTCCCCATGTGAGATTTATGCGCGCGGTGACCAATCAAAATCATTGCTGAGATACCTTGAGCTAAATGTCGTTAAATACGTACCAATTAAAAAGTATGGAAGGAGAGATGACAAACATATTACATATCCCAAAATGGTAGGATTTGATTTTGTTAAGAGTATGTGTCGGTTTGAGTTGGTTTAGTAGGATAAGTATGGTTGGTTGTCGAGATAAGTATTGTGTATTAGTGATAAGGATGATGTAGATACTGTGAGATCTTGTAAGATCCTTAACAGGAGATATTGTGTATCGTGTATATATTGACGGCAAGAGCCCATGAATGAATACAACAGTTTACAGCACATTCTCNGTTTGAGTTGGTTTAGTAGGATAAGTATGGTTGGTTGTCGAGATAAGTATTGTGTATTAGTGATAAGGATGATGTAGATACTGTGAGATCTTGTAAGATCCTTAACAGGAGATATTGTGTATCGTGTATATATTGACGGCAAGAGCCCATGAATGAATACAACAGTTTACAGCACATTCTCTCTGTTCCTGAAATTACATGGTATCAGAGCCGTTGTGAAAGATCCGTGTGTAGAGAGAGAACTGTGAGTCATGTCAAAACAAGAGATCCAAGTTGGGAGTAGCAGCGGTGGCATCGGTGTGACGTCGCCGTATTACTTGTCTCATTCCGACAATCCAGGTGTATCTATCACTCCAGTCACGTTGACGGGTGAGAACTACTCCGAGTGGGCTTCGGAATTGGAGAACGCACTTCGCGCGAAGAGGAAGATAGGATTCATAGACGGTACCTTGTTGATGCCGGATGAAAAGGAGAAACCTGCAGAGGCAGAATTGTGGAGAACCGTTAACTCCATGATTGTGGGGTGGATAAGGACCTCGATCTCACCTACCGTTAGATCGACGGTGACCTTCACCTCAGATGCTTTCAAGATGTGGAGTGACTTGAAAAGGAGGTTTTCGATTGGGAATGCTGTGCGTGTTCATCAGCTTAAGGCAGAGCTGGCGAGTTGCAAACAAGAAGGTTCAACTGTGTTGGAGTACTTTGGACGTCTCTCTTCCAAGTGGGAAGAACTACTGAATTATAAACCGCTTCCGACGTGTACTTGTGGTGCTTCAGTCAAGATCAATCAGGATTATGAAGAGGAGAAAGTTCATATGTTTCTGATGGGACTTGATGATGAGAGGTTTGGCAATGTCTGCACCAATATTATTGGGATGGATCCATTGCCCGATCTGAATTCAGTGTATCAGAGAGTAGTGCGAGAAGAGAGGCGCATCATCACAACGCGAGTGGAGGTGAAACACGATGCCGTCGGCTTCGTGACTCGTGCAGAAAATTCTCAGGTGGAGAATGGAGCTGTTGCTTCGGTGGGAAAAAGTCGAGGAGGTTCGGTGTGCTCTCATTGTGGTAGAACGGGACATGAGAAGAAAGAGTGCTGGCAGATAATTGGGTTTCCTGATTGGTGGACTGAGAGGAATCAAGGAGGAGACCGAAGTAGCCGAGGAAGAGGCAGAGGCCGGGGACGCGGACAAGCTCGTTCGAACGCAGTGCAGGGACCGTCTTCTGGTGGATCGAACGCTCCGCCTCTTACAGCCGAACAGTGGGTCTCATTGACAGCGCTTCTTGAACAACAGAGACCAACCCCAGTGCCAGACAAGTTGAATGGTAAGAAACAAACAGGGGAGGTAATTCTTGACACTGGTGCATCACATCACATGACTGGCGATCCGCGTTTGCTTAGCGAGTTGCGAGATGTGGTGGGATGTC
Organism: Eruca vesicaria subsp. sativa; assembly: GCA_932364175.1. NCBI lineage: Eukaryota > Viridiplantae > Streptophyta > Magnoliopsida > Brassicales > Brassicaceae > Eruca > Eruca vesicaria. The sequence goes on along the minus strand of CAKOAT010107932.1, from coordinate 57,094 downwards.
CAGTAACCTTTGCTGATGGTAGTCAAGTTCAGGCTACCAGAAGTGGTGTACTGCGACTATCTGATAAGTTGATTTTGTCGCCTGTTTTGCTTGTACCCGACCTGAATTGCACGTTGCTGTCGGTGGCCAAGTTGCTTAAACAAACTGGTTGTTTTGCTTTGTTCTCTGATACACTGTGTGTTTTGCAGGACCGTTTTACGAGGACCCTGATTGGAGTCGGTGAAGAACGGAATGGTGTCTATGTTTATCGGGATGTCACAGTTAGGCGAGGTCTCAGAGTTAAAGCCGCGGAGGACAAAGCTTTGTGGCATCGCAGATTGGGACATCCTTCTTTTGGTGTTTTGAGTTTTTTGCCTTTTCTTTCTGGTGTTTCAAACGTTTCCGACAAATTTGGAGGATGTGATATTTGTTTCAAATCAAAACAAACTCGAGGGGTGTTTACCGAGAGTCTTAATAAAGCTTCAGTTCCTTTTGCATTGATTCATGTTGATTTATGGGGACCGTATCGTGAGCCATCCTCGTGTGGGGCTGTTTATTTTCTTACAATCGTCGACGACTACTCTCGTGCAGTATGGATACACTTGTTGCTTGAGAAGTCTGAAGTCAAAACTGTGTTACCAAACTTCTGTACCTTGGTTCAACGGCAGTTTGGTCACTCAGTTCAAGTTGTTCGCAGTGATAATGGAACTGAATTCGTGTGTCTGTCTAAGTATTTTGCAGAAAATGGGATCGTTCATCATACTTCTTGTGTCGCTACACCACAACAGAACGGTAGGGTGGAGCGAAAGCACAGACATATCCTAAATGTGGCGCGATCGCTTCTGTTTCAGGCCAATCTTCCTGTCAAGTTTTGGGGCGAAAGTGTCTTGACCGCTGCACATGTTATTAACCAAACTCCATCAAGCTTGCTTCAGGGTAAATCTCCATATGAGTTTTTATACGGTAAACGCCCTGCGTATGAAGGATTGAGAACGTTTGGTTGTCTGTGTTTTGCTCATAAGATGTCGCGAGACAAGGATAAATTCAAAGCTAGGAGTCGTCGATGCATATTTGTGGGTTACCCCTTCGGCAAGAAAGGTTGGAAACTGTATGATTTGGAGAGCAAGGAGTTCTTCGTTTCCCGGGATGTGGTGTTCAACGAAGGCGTATTTCCATATCTTGCGGATCCTGTTCAATCTACTGCAGTGCCGCCGGTGGTGTGTGATCTTGAAGACCCAGTGCTCGAATCGAGGGGGAGCGTCACTGATATAACAGAAGATGTCGTTGAGGAACCCGACGCCGATACTCCAGCTGCTGCAGTCGTTGCAGAAGCAGAGTCAGCAAACGAAACAGAGCCGATCGAAGCTGTGCCAGTACCGTCTAGTTCAGAGACTCCGGTAGCGGAGGTTCAAGAACAACATCTGGGGAGGGGTCACCGAGTTTCACAACCTTCCGTCAGACTAAACGATTACGTGCTTTACAATGCACACTGTCTTCCCGATAAACACTGCACCACTTCAGTTCATCCCGCTACTTCAACAGCGTCTTTGCAAAATGGTCCAGGTAACATCACTTCGTCCTATCCCATATCAGCCTTTGTTACTGATGCGGTGTTTTCTGAGAGACATCAAGTCTTTCTTGCAGCCATTACCTCGATGGTGGAGCCACGAAACTGGAAAGAAGCTATCAAGGATAAGTTGTGGAATGATGCGATGTCGTCTGAGATTGTTGCATTGGAAGGACAACGAACCTGGGATATTACAAATCTTCCAAGAGGGAAGAAGGCGTTGATTTGTCAATGGGTGTTCAAGTATAAGTTTAATGCCGATGGAACAGTGGAGAGACCTAAAGCGCGGTTGGTGGTTTGTGGGAATAGACAAGTAGAAGGTGAAGACTATGGCGAGACTTTTGCCCCTGTAGCCAAGATGACTACGGTACGAACACTTTTGGAGGTAGCAGCAGCGAAGAATTGGGAGGTGCACCAGATGGATGTGCACAACGCTTTCTTACATGGAGAGCTGGAAGAAGAAGTATACATGAGAATGCCTCCCGGGTTCTACGCGGACAAGCCAGATAAAGTGTGCAAGCTGAGGAAGTCTCTTTATGGTTTGAAGCAGGCACCGAGGTGCTGGTTTTCCAAGCTAACCACGGCTCTTAAGAGGTTTGGGTTCAAGCAGTCATATTCCGATTATTCCCTATTCACGTTTATTAAAGATGGGAAGAGCGTGCGAGTGCTTATTTATGTTGATGACTTGGTGATTGCTGGGAATGATTTGGATATGGTGAATAAATTCAAGGCGTATCTCAGTGTTTGTTTCAAGATGAAGGATCTTGGGAAAGCAAAGTATTTTCTAGGAATCGAAATCGCAAGGGGACCAATGGGTATGTTTCTTACTCAGAGAAAATACGCTCTTGATATAGTTAACGAAGCTGGTTTGTTGGGGTGTAAACCAGTGTCTACACCTATGGAGCTGAATCACAAACTTTTGTCAGATGAAGGACCTTTGTATAACGATCCTATTCGTTATCGGAGAATGGTTGGACGTTTGGTATACTTGGTGATTACTAGACCAGAATTGAGCTATGCGGTTCATGTACTATCGCAGGTGATGCAGAAGCCGCGACAGGCTCATTGGGAGGCAGTGATGAGAGTTTTGAAGTACTTAAAGGGGTGTCCGGGACAAGGAGTTATGTTGAAGGCAGTGAGTGATCTCCGTATTCGTGCGTTTTGTGACTCTGATTGGGCCTCATGTCCGCTGACGCGGAGGTCGCTGTCGGCATTTGTAGTGTTGTTGGGAGATTCACCAATCTCATGGAAGACCAAGAAGCAGAATACAGTGTCTCATTCCTCAGCCGAGGCGGAGTATAGAGCAATGGCAGCGACACTGCGTGAATTGAAGTGGCTGAAGCGCTTACTTGCTGACATGGGAATCACACATAAAGATCCCATGGATTTGTTTTGTGATAGTAAGGCTGCTCTTTATATTGCAGCTAATCCAGTGTTTCACGAGAGAACGAAACATATCGAGTCTGATTGCCATAGTGTTCGAGATGCCTTGCAAGATAAGCTGATCAGAACGCGTTATGTTCGCACAACGGAGCAACTCGCCGATATTATGACCAAATCGCTGGGGAGTCAAGCTTTTCACTACTTGCTAAACAAGTTGGGAGTACGTAATCTCCACTCTCCAACTTGAGGGGGAGTGTTAAGAGTATGTGTCGGTTTGAGTTGGTTTAGTAGGATAAGTATGGTTGGTTGTCGAGATAAGTATTGTGTATTAGTGATAAGGATGATGTAGATACTGTGAGATCTTGTAAGATCCTTAACAGGAGATATTGTGTATCGTGTATATATTGACGGCAAGAGCCCATGAATGAATACAACAGTTTACAGCACATTCTCNGTTTGAGTTGGTTTAGTAGGATAAGTATGGTTGGTTGTCGAGATAAGTATTGTGTATTAGTGATAAGGATGATGTAGATACTGTGAGATCTTGTAAGATCCTTAACAGGAGATATTGTGTATCGTGTATATATTGACGGCAAGAGCCCATGAATGAATACAACAGTTTACAGCACATTCTCTCTGTTCCTGAAATTACAGATTTAATATCCTATGCTCTTCTTAGAAATGTGAACAAATAGACTTAAACTATATCTATAATTCATTTCCACTATAAAATAGCTAACTTATTTTTTAAAAAGTAAACTGTAGTTGTGATTTACTAGTTAGAACGAGAATCTTTACAAAAGGGGAACACACATGGTATGTTAGGAGAAAGAGATTCGGGTTCGAACAATCCAACGGTCACAGTACAATCACAAAGAAAATTTCACAACCGTAGGATCTGTTCCCTTAACCACTTTGTAATGCCGGTCCTAATTAATTTTGTAGAAAATTAGAAAAACAACACCAAGCTTATGTCTCTCATGTGACCGACCACCGCATCCTCAGTTGACCTGTCTTTGCCCCACTTTGTTTCCCCACACAAACTGAAAAAGAAGACTTTAGATATCAAACGACTCCACGTGTCTATCTCTCATTGGTTTTCATAGGTTTGATGGTGTGGACCAACGAAACAACATATAAGAGCACGACGCGGTAGTACCATTACTACAACAATAGAAGTGTGTATGAGAAGAAAGTTCTCATATATCATAACTATAACGAATCATAAAAAAAAAAAGGTAAGAAAATGGAAGAAGGTGGACTTGAGCATGAGATAACTGAGCTCAGATTAGGTCTTCCAGGGAGAGATGTGAATGAGAAGATGATGAAGAAGAGAGGCTTCACGGAGATGATCATGACGTCTTCGGGAAGTAACAGTGAACAATGTGAAAGCGGTGTCGTTTCATCAGGTGGTGACGTGGAGAAAGTTAATGAGTCTCCGGCGGCTAAAAGTCAGGTGGTGGGATGGCCGCCGGTTTGTTCTTACCGGAGGAAGAACAACTGTAAGGAAGCTTCGACCATAAAAGTGGGATATGTGAAAGTGAGCATGGATGGTGTGCCTTACTTAAGGAAGATGGATCTTGGTTCGAGCCAAGACTACAATGATTTAGCATTTGCTCTCGATAAGCTCTTCGGTGTCCGCGGTGGCATTGGTTAGTAGATTAATTCTCTTTTTTTTCACTTAAAGTTGAATGGTTAGATCATGTGAAAGGAAAAAAATATATATTACGAGAGATATGGATTAGGAACTAAAGCATTTTCATACGTAAGAAGGCACACATATGGGAATGAAAACAGTTATAACTAGGTTAATTTCATCTTTTAATTAGGTTACATTTTTTTTAACCAAAAAAAACTATAAGAAGTAGGTTAATTTATTTATACATTGTGTTACCGATGTTGTTGAACTCTTCTATATCACGAGAGTTTCAGACTTGGTTGAGAATGGTCCTATAAATCTCTGATTGGTGAGTTTCAGCTAGCTTTTGATGATCTGACTTATTTTCATTGCAAAACCGTTTCATACATATTAATACATTGTAGAAAACATATACTATTCATTTACATTTCACTTCAGTTTTGGGTTAAAAGCAATCTCAAACTAGAGATTTTACACCAGAAAATATTGGACAAAAGTAAAAATTACATTTATATGTGCAGGAGTGGCCTTGAAAGATGGAGATAACTGCGAATACGTTACTATCTACGAAGACAAAGATGGAGATTGGATGCTCGCCGGAGATGTACCATGGGGGTATAATAATATGTTCATATCTTTTGACTTTAATAATATCTCAGATATGACACAGTTTAAATTAATGGGATCGGATATATTGATTTTTGCAGAATGTTCTTAGAGTCATGCAAGAGGTTGAGGATTATGAAAAGATCGGATGCTACCGGGTTTGGTCTGCAGCCTAGAGGAGTAGACGAGTGATATGATGACTTGAACGAGAAGCAAGTTCCTGGTTAATTATCTATCCTTTTAAGTATCAAGATCCCTTAGCACATTTTTTTCTATATATTCATGTTATATATGGTATGGTTTGTATAATTATATTCAGAAAGACAACTATATACAATACTTGTTTCTTGATTGTGGATTTAAGACGTTATCTATCAATACGTTTTTCTTGATATTTGTTTTTTTTTTTAACTTTTCAATATGCTTATAACGGCAAATTTATTTATTTCATCTTAATTCAAATTCAAAGTTAAGATTTGTTAATTTTTAGTTTAAACTTGTTCTTACTTTTCACTATTAAAAGATCCACTCTTTTTTTTTTATGATAACCATAGTTAGTATCAGTTTTATCAAACACACCGACATGTCGACCTTTTTATCTTATATATTGTCTTTCTGTAAAACGTAACTAAAAACTCAAGACTTTAGAGAAACTTGTGATATTTAGATTATGATACGAACCCATATGGTTTGTTACAACTATGACCTATCTGTGTTTTTGATTGGTAATGCCATGTGCACTGCATACCAGAAACAGCAAAAAATCAGCCCATCCCTTCCAATATTACCTTTTTGTTTGTCCGATTACTTTAAGCATACCGTGAAAATGATTAGAATGACTGTAAGGAAACACGTCATTTACCACTGATGTCTGCTTACTACTTAGCTCCAATCTGATTTCTTTGGTAAGAACCGCTGTGATCTTCGAGCGTGTGTCCGAATCTCTCACTCCAAGATTGGGGAATGTGAGCAAAACCTCAATGAAAGTCCTAATGATCAGAAATCCTCAAGCCCAAATACCACTAGACCAACATCTTTATCTCTGCTAGGAGCTAAATAATAACGTTAAAACGTGGATCTGTCCTTCAAAAAATAAAGATAACCTAGTGACTCCCAAATACTACTAGACCACCATCCACTTTGTAAATCTTAACTAATTTTTATAGTAGGTGACACCAATTTTTTCGTGCCATTTTAATCTTTAACCGAGATCATGTAATCAATGGAAAATAATAATGGAGCTTCTAAAAGTTAGGTTTTATTACAAGCTCAAAAGTGAACATGGCAAAGTAAAGGTAACAACATACCAACTAAAGAGCGAATCAACAAGTCCACAAATGATCAAATGAGATACAATTTTATTTACTTACAAAGGCATCATGAATTTTTAAAGGGCACAGTAGGCCTTGAGAGCAGACAGATCTCTCTTATTGGTGTCTATGTATGTAAACTTAAAGTAAGCCTCAAAATTAAAAGGCTTATAAAGACGAGGATGTTCATCATCCACAATCTCCTCAGGCGCATTTATGATAAGTCCTTCTTTAGGACGCAAGAACAGTCCAGCCACATACCGATCTTTTTTTCCGGTTATAACCACATGGTGAAGCGGAGGATGTACCCTACCATTCAACGACACCTACAAAGCCCATAAAGTAATATTTACGTTAATCACATAATTAAAGACTTGAGACTCAAGGAAACTTGATTTTACATGAAGAGAAGCTCCAGCCATAACAAGGAACGAAGAGTCTTGAGATGGCTTAGCTTTGAACCACTCTTCACCGTCTTTGGTTTTTACCTCCAAGCCATCTACTACGTCATTCTGGCATAGTATGGTGAGGAAATGCCTATCGATGTGAGAGTCAATACCTACATTTTCTTCTGTATCATCGTCAAGTCCTTTGTATTTAAATAAATGAAACCGGTTCTTGGCTGAGTTAAGGTGCTCCTCTACGTATTTCTCGAGCCCGAAACTTTCCATGAGCATTGTCCTCACCTTCACGTTTAGTTCTATTAACTTATCCGCAAACGACTGAACAGTATTGCTGAAACATATAGCAAATCTTAGTATTTTATTTATACGAAACAGCTGGCTTTACGAGTTTTAAATTATTAAACCAATATAATATATATATATATATATATATATATATAAACTAATGCTAAGTTAGATAGGCTTTCAACCTAAAATCAGTTGGCGATTATTGGAATGGCCTTAATCCTTTATATATTATTTAATGTCCCATTGAATTCCCAATATGGGATATATATCCCTAATACTCCTCCTCGAGATGATGGCTCTTATCGGCCAGAAATCTCGAAACTAAGACAGTTATACTTGGTCGAACGAGTCAAATACGACAATTATACCTAGTCGGGTTAAACACGACTTTTTTATACCCAGTCGAAAGGGTTAATCAATTAATTAGGAGTTTAGGGCTTTTAAAATGTGGGTTCTGATACCATATGTTAGATTCGAGTTTATTATGGGCTTCCAACTTATTACTAATTGGTGATAAGTGGACAACTGTGGGAATAACATCCACGGAGTGGCCCATCATCAGATGGCTCTGATACCATATTAAGATTGATGAGCTTCTAACTTAAAACCAATTGGTTATGAATTGGAAGCCCATGATAAGTCCGAATTTAATATGATATCAGAGTTCAAGGGTATTAATAGTGATGAGCCTAACTCACACCCAAAAGCTAACTCAAGAGTGGAGGACTGTCCATACACATATATATTGTCCAAGGACCATATTAATACCCGATATGGGATCTTAATAACCCCTCTCGAGATGTGGGTGGGAAACAATCCAGAGGGAGACATACCAAGCCCAACATCTCAGAAATACCACAACAATATGAGCTATTTTTACAGGCTACATAGATAGAAAACTATTTATGTGGGAAATCATATGTTGGGCCAAACCTGGCTTTGATAATATAATAATGATGGGCCTAACTCACGCACAAAAGCTAATTCAAGAGTGCAAGATTATCCATACACATATATATTACCCAAGTACCATATTAATACCGATGTGGATCTTAATAGCTTACAAGTATAAAACTCAAAACAAATATTTAGCTTGTAAACAAGTATGTCCCATATCATTGTCCTTATTTATTACTCTATATGTTTCATAAGGTAAGATGTTACGTCTATAATCACAAAATTAAGAATTTTTTTTTAGATAAAAAAAATTTAATAAATTATAAATGGTGATTGGTTAGCCAATATTTGTAGGCTCGTGTTAAAAAGGAAACACATTAACAAAAAATGAAAAATAATTTAACTAATCATGAAAATATAAATTTCAGTAAATTTTAAGGTTTAATAAAAATATCAAAACATCTTACATATCATAAATCTTATAAAACATCAAAAAATTTTAAACAGGAAAATACTAAAATCTCTACATATCTTCCGTGCTCCACTAGATATGATTTTTTTCTGCAATATATTAATTTATATTTAACATTTCAAATATTTACCATTGCTATATATTAAGTTTTATCACAACGAACAAATTATGGAAATATTTTTGAAATGGATTAGTTTATATTTACCATTTCAAAAATATTTCCACATACATGTTCATTGTGATAAACTTCGGAAACATGTGTCATGGACAAAACTATATAAGAAGGGAACCTGAAGGTGCTGTTCCCTTGTGGCCAAAGCTTGTGAGTCAAATAATTGACAACCTCAGGATTATCTACATCGTCAAAGCCCATGCCTTCGAATAAAGGCATACCCGGAACCTGACCAGAGTATCCATTGTTACGATTCTCTGACTTTGCACTCATTTTACTCTCCAATGGTAAATCAAAAACTTCCTGCGAGGCCTCGAACACATTCTTCCGTAGCTCCACTGAACCTCCATCGAACAAGGCCTCGAAACATCCAAAATCTTCTAAGGCTTTTCGGACTTGAGTTCTGACCGAGTCCCACTCGAGAGTCTCCGGTTTGAGGTTTGGAGCCGAGAAGTCAATGACCGGGAGAGAAAGAGGAAGACATTGGGGTTTTGAACTTATCGTCATTGTTCTTCTTCAGGAGTTAATAATGAAGAGTGTAGGTTGTCTTTTGTGTTCAGTCAAGGTTTAAGGACTCACTTCGTGTTATATTATCGAGACAGAAAGTCTAATCACTGGAGTAGAATCCCATTGTTTTTCTCATGTCATGAACCACGGGTCTTGATAAATAATAATGTTAAGGGTACCCTACAATTAATTTCCATGTTTCAGAATATTGAAATTAGGTAAATGACAACGAAGTGAGTTATCACACTATTAAATAGTGAAAACTTTTCTACTATGCTTTATTTTATTCTTGAGTGAAATTTAATTAGCTATTTTATTGAATGTATTTTCAAAGAATACACCTTTTTTCTTCTTGAACACTTTTAAAAAATATACCCATACATACATATTTGGTGCTTTTGTTCCAAACAATATTTTTCAACTACCTCATTTCAACTAAAAGTTATCGCATTGTTTTTAAATCCCCTATATATTAATTGAGAAACATTTGAAAAGATGTAACCTCAAGTTTGTATTAATTAAAAAGTAATCTTGCTTAGTTGTCAATCAATTAGCATATCAATTAAACTGACGTGGCAGCTTTAGGTTCAATTGAAATTTGCTAGGGAAAAATAATTAGAGACGCATATAACGCATGTAACATAGTTTATATATTTATATATATCGCACGCATGTAATGGAAGAAAAGGAAAATATACGATTTGATAACGATTTGCATATATTAACTATAATAACTTCATTCCTTTTAATTTATGGAA
>CAKOAT010107932.1:17754-46557 GCA_932364175.1 Eruca vesicaria subsp. sativa | reverse complement strand
CTTTTATTTAAATATATAATATTTTTTTAAGAAATGACTCTGTGACAATATGACTCTAAATATGATCATATTATATATTTGTATAATATATAATATGATCTCAAACTAAATAATTATGTTTTTTGGTATAAAATTGAATAAACTGAAAACCGATGGTATATAAACCAAATCAAATTGAAGTACATATAGATTTAGAATAGTAGTTATATTTTAATGATCGAAATACCAAAAAATTGAGCCGAACCGAAACCCGATATCCGGATTGAGCACCTATAATCCGAATGAAACCGAACTATTGTTTCATTTTTCAAAACATAATAAAAATAATAGCTTCATCCCGCGCAAGGCGCGGATCTTATCCTAGTTTATATTTATTTAACAATTTTATTATAATTCTCGGCCGTAAATAGAATATTCACACCGATGCGGATCAAATTGTAGTTCCAATTAGAAAAAGTTATCGCATTGTCTGTTGAATTCTTTTAATTTATTGGTATACTGAGCTACCTAAACTTTCTGACAAGAAATCAATTTGGTTTGTCAATAATTAAATGCTCTATTTATTTTAAGAAAATGTCCCTTCATAGTTTAGATTATAATGTCGCCTTGTGTAAATTGTGGTATTCATTAAAATAAGGGAATGATTCGATCAAAGTGAAATATAGACAAACTAAACAATGGTACGCCGCTCATGGAACACAAGTCGACTCACATGGCCAGCAATGTTAATGCCATTATCAAAAACACACGGTTCGTTCTCAGTGCCGTGCAGACGAACTGCTGATAGATAAGCACGATACCGAGAAAAATTGCACAATCCGCAAAGTTAAGTGACAAAAGCTAATCGCTTATAACATCTAAATGGTAATTAGTTCTTTTTTTAAATGGTAATAACATGTAATGGAAAGAAATTACACATGTTAAAACTTAAAATTAATTAAAATAAACAAAAAGTGTTTAAATTTTATTTATAATTTTTTTGGGTAAAAAAAAATGGTTTTACCTTTTTACTGAAAACCCAGACATTTTAAATAGTCTCTTCTACCGCGAATTAAGTTCAAGTGGCGGAAGTTACAGCCGCAACTCCTTTACCACTAGGCTAATTCGACATTAGTATTTACCAACGTTGAATACCAACGTTGAATTAGCTTAGTTGTAAAGGGGTTGCGGCTGTAACTTCCGTCACTTGGATTCAATTCATATTGGGAGAGATTATTTTCAAAGTTTGAGTTCCCGGCAAAGAGATGAAACCACCATTTATAAAATTATTGTACTTAGTTTCTGTCTATTTCATTGTTATCTGACTGACACTTCAACAAATTTTTTTGCTCAACATATTTAAGCAAAATGCCATTTTATAATATCTGTGTTAAATGTGCGGTATCCATTAAAAAAGAAGACCAATTAAAAGTTGGTTCAGATGGCCAGCGCACTTGCACACACCCGGCTCTCAATGCCTTATTTATGCAAATGTGGCCGTCTCACTTGGAGACTCGTATAATCTAAGTATCCTTAGTTATTATTTGAAAAGTAATTTTGAAAAAAATAATATGACATGGTATACTAATAAATATGATATGGTTTGATATTAATTATGACATGGACATTTACATTAATTGTTATTTTTTATTTTGGTAAGTTTCTAAAAATTGGTAATATTTCATAAATCATCATTAATATAACAATAAATAATCTAATATTAAAATAAGATGGAATAACATTTTAAAATTTTCGAAATATTATTAAAATTATTTTTATAATTTATTATTGTTATTACTAAAACAAACTTCAAAACTATGCAATTTAAAAAATATATATAAATTTCTAATCCATTACTATTAGCTTCTTTTAAATATTTACAAAATGTAGAAATATTATTTAGTTTTAAGTTTTTATTTGAGAAGTTATTTTGAAAGAAAAAGATGACATGACATACTAACAAATATGACATGAACATCTACATTAATTGTTATTTTTATTTTGGTAAGTTTCTAAAATGTGATAATATTTCATAAATCATCATTAATATAACAATAAATAATCTAATAGTAAAATAAAATGGAATAACATTTTAAATTTTTGAAATATTCATAAATTTATTTTTATAATTTATAATTGTTATTACTAAAACAAACTTCAAAAATTATGCAGTTTAAAAATATATATAATTTTCTAATCCATTACCATGATCTTCTTTTAAATACAAATTGTAGAAATATTATATAGTTTTTAAGTTTTTATAATTATATACCTAACAAAATAATAATGTTATATAATTTATTTAATATATTTTAAATAAAATCAATAGATAAAAAAATTCTTAGATCATAGTTTTAAATATATACATATATATTATTAAATGTAAATAAAATAAAATTATATTTTATCTTATTTTATATATAACTAAAGTAAAATTACAATATTGTACATAAATACTAAAATTTAAAAATGAACAAACATTTATTAATAAATATGATTTAATTTTTTGAAAAAAATTATTTATGCACATGGCTTAGGAAAACACATAGTCTTTTTTTTTTTCTAACGCTTTGTTTTATTGATGATGATTTGCATCTATTACATCGCTGAAGAAAACTACGAAATGAGAAACTAATGGTCTTACGCACCGGAAATGAATAACATCAATAACGACATATTAGGAATAACAAACTAGTCTTGTTCGAAATAAGATAAGTTAGGTGTTCCCGTTCCAGCAATAGCAGACGGACTTCTAATATCTTCAACAAAAACAAGAGAATAATTCTCATAGCGAAGACAAATCTTCTTCTTCAATTGCCTTTATCAATTTTGTTCCGAGTTAGCTTCACTTAAACTACCGTTGAACTAATTTGAACTACAACATACAAATCAAATAGATAGTCGAACACATCCATTAACACCACCTTTAAACACATGTCCATAAAGACAATAGAAAAGTGATATCAAGCACTCTCTGCCACTCAACACGTCCCCACCACAGAACACAATAGAATGAATAAAAACCTGACCACCACATGCCATCACGCAGAAGAAATCAAAGCCGTCAATAAACATAGAAACAAATCTAGTAAACTATCACACCGCAGCCAAACCACCGAGAAACCACGAGATCTAATCCAAAAATCTTAGGGATCTCAGCATAGCAAATGCAGGGACAGCCAAAGACAGAATAAAAACGATAAGGAGAAGGGAAAGAAGGCCTCCGACGACCACGAGAAGACAAGGTGGCCGCCGGAGCAAAACTAGGAAAACACATAGTCTAACCTTAAACTTTTCACAGTTTTATAATACAGTAAAACCTCTATAAATTAATAATGTTGAAAATCCACCAAAACTCATGTATACCTTCTAATAAATAAGCCAAGTATTGATGACTATTGAGATTCGTATTAGCTACATAAGTTTTGTTAGAGGTTCCATCGGTTCATAAGCATTACCAAAAATAAAACACATCTTCTAAACATGACAGTTAGGCAATGGATGCTTATTAGAGACTTGGAGTCTTGGATACATAATGGGAATAACATCCTTAATGGACCAACTATATCAAAATTACAAGTGGTTAATACAAAACTGAATCATATGACAAAGCAAGCCCAATTTCTTAATTTTTCTTTTTTTCTTTGAATTTCACCTGTAACAAAATCACTAAAAAAATGTAACAATCACCCCACCTTTTCATTTCACCTTTTTAAAATTCAAAAAATCCGCAGGTTAGAAACTAGTGAATTTTTTCACAAGAAATATCATCATCATCAACGTAACATATACACTTATTTCATTAAAGAGGAGGGAGCGTGGATCCGACGTGGCATATAGCCGTTAATCACAAGCCGTTCACATGCTTACCTGTCACGACCTTTTTAAATTTTCTCCTTTCCCACAACTAATTTTATTATTTTCAGACAAATCCACCTACAAGAAAATCCGACCGTTGTTTGAGTTTATCTTCTTCTTGTCCGAAACAGCAAAACTCACATTCCCAAAAAGCTTCCATTTTTTATTTTATTTTTGCTCCCTCTTAGCTCAAACACAAAACCTAAAGAGACACACTTGATCTCGTTCTCTCTTTGCAACGAAGATGCTGAGCGATTATGGTATAACGAAGGAAGACATGGTAATCGAGGAAGCTCAAGGCTACCCGATAGCTTACGCAAAGATCTGTCGCGACTTCGATGCATATCCGTACAGAAATGGACCTCCTTTCACTTTCACACCGTACATTCTGCAACATAACGAGGTAAATCTAATCGAACTCAATACATTAACCAAAAACGAAATAAACATAACAAAAAATTGATCTTTATAAAAAAAAAATTTGATCTTTATGATGTGTGTTGTTTGTTTGTATCTGAAGAACTCAAGATACAGAGAATTAGATCAGATGTTTCCAGTGATTGATCCGAAAGCAAGACCAACAACAAAACCGAAGATCTTCCTAAGTCTGCTATGGAAACAACTTAATCATCTAGGGTAAGGACTTGTTGTGTCATCACACAGTGAATGAGATTGTGATATTAAGTAACACTAGAGTCATTTTGTTTTGTAGCAATGCTGGGTTTGATCCGGCTGTTATTCGGATTGATCCGTATGGGAATGTTCTTTACTTCCACGCTGATTCAGCTTCTCCTCTCGCTTGGGGTTTTGATCATTGGTTCCCTATCTCAAGTAAACAACACAACATCCTCAGTTTATTGCCTCTTTTTAAGGTTCTTGTTTTATCGTCTGATGGATTAAATTGTTGTTAGGAGGAGGGTTAACAGTGCCAAGCAATTTAAGGATAGTGCAATGGCAAGCACGCAAGAACAAGAAGGACAAACTTGAGTTCTTAGTACCATGGTGGGATCTTCAAGTTGGCATCACAGTGAATCAGTTCCTGTCTATTTTCGCTGCTTCGAGTTCTGATTTCAAGAAGAGAGCATTTTCGTTCTTGTTCAAAGAAGGTGAAAGTGAGGAACTTAACGGCTCACAAACTGTTGACTCACATCGTTTCCCTCAGCATTTTGTTGAATCAAAGGAGAAGTTTGGTCTTGCTTCAGCTGCAGTTGTTGTTTCTAGAAGAGATCCTTATGACCCTTCATTAGTCTTGAGGTCTCTTGATTACAATCGTCAGTCACCTGGTTAGTAACTAACTACTAGGTGTTATGCCCGCATCTTACAATATATACCAATTATTTGCTAAGTAATTAAGGATAGCAGTGACTTTTAACGGCTCTAAATAAAAATCACTTCGCAAATAATAGTATTCTCGGTTTTTCGGTTATGGTAAGTCATGATTTTTGTGTTGCTATACTGCAGCAAGGAAGATGAGAGTGGGTGCAATGAAGGAGAATGAGACTCCAGACTTGATGAAGAATCCTTATCAAGCCATTGTAGCTGCTAGGGACTCACTGAGACACCGAGAGGAAGCACAGAATATGAGAGTTGAGATGAAGAAGTTAGATGATGAGATGAATGATTTGAAAAGAAAAAACAATGAAGAGCAGCTTACTATACAGGAGCTGGAGAGTGAGCTGATGAAGCGGAGAAGAAGAGCTGAGAAGTGCAGGAGAGTGGCAGAAGCTCAATGCTCGTATAGGAATACGCTTGAGAAGATGATCCGTGATGCTATGCACCAGTAAGATGTTTCTTGATTTGTCTCTATACAACTGTGATATGGTTAGCTTAATGTTGTTTAACTTTGTTTGTTTTGTAGGAGTGTTGTGTATAAGGAACAAGTGAGGCTAAACCAGGCTGCAAGTAGTGCACTTATGGCGAGATTAGAGGCGCAGAAGGCGATTTGTGATGGTTCAGAGAAAGAGCTTCACAAGAAGTTTAAAGAAAGAGAGGAGCTGGAGAATCAAGTGAGGCCTGAACTGGAGAAAGCAAGGAAAAGATCAAGAATTTTGCTGAGTGATGAAGATGACATGTTGGGACACGACAGAGACATGAAGTTGTCTTTGTATCTTCCTGGAACAAGTGAAGACACGTCTTTACAAAAGGAGTTAAGGGTACACTTTGAAGAAGATCATAAGGCAGCAACTTCTGAGGCTGAATATCAGAAGCATGGGGAAATAGAAGAGGAACAGGAGATTCAAGAGGTGTCTGAGAAGTCTCCTGTTGTGTTAGAATATGATAAAGCCATTGAGGATAAGCTAGACAGCAGAAGCTTCAGAGCATTTCCTGTTTTGAAGGAACAAGAGATTGAGGAAGAAGATGAGGAAAGCAGGAGAGAGCGAGGGAAAGGGAATGTTGAGAAATGGCTCCACATATTACTAGAGAACAACGGCAAAACCACCAATCCACAGGATCTTGAAGCTGAAAGAAGCAAAAAGATTGATGAAATGATTGAGAAACTAGACCACAAGTTTCCTCTACTTGACAAGGCTACTGAAGAAGATGTGGCTGAGGAGGCAAACAACAACAACACAAACAAGGTGGAAACAAGCTCACGTAGAAGCAGAATGAGTTTTGATTTGAAGAACACACCAGAGAAGAGTGGCAGAGACAAAGTGGTGAAAAGATCAGAGAGTGCTAGATCTTTCAGAAAGATCCCATCATCTCCTTCACTAATCTTTGGAAGGAAGAAGCCAGTGGTTACAAGTCATGACGATGAGAATGAATATCTCGTTAAGAACAACTTCATCAAGTCATCTCTCCAAACAATCAAAAGAGCTGTCAAATTCTAAGACACCATATTTTCATTACATGCATGTTGTTGAGTTTCTTGATTCATTGTTTGTGTACAAAAAAAGACTTCCTCTATGTGTAATAATAACAGCTTGTTGTGTTGTTTTCATTAAGACATAGATTTTCTCCACCTTGAAGGTGTTCTTCCTTTAACAAGCCTTGTCTTCATATTCCCTGGAGTCTGAGGTTCAAACCCATCACCATTCTCAACGTTAGTCATCTCCTCAACGCTAACACTTCCTCTAATAGAAGGCACTAACCCAAGCCTCTTCCACCTGAAAAACCCTCCTTTACTTCCACCACTCTTCTTCTCCATAAGCCTCTCAACTTGCAAATGCATTGCACTGCACTCACTCTGCAGCCTCGCTACATCTTCTCTAAGCCTCTTTATCTCTGCTTGCTGAACGTTCATCTCGCGTTTAGACAAGCACCTCGCTCCAGAGCCTGGTGGGTCAAAGTAATGTTGTGAGCCTGAAGGGTTTGTTGGACTCCTTGTTAAGCTACCACTCCAGTCAACATGACGGCTTAGCTTTGTCTGCTCGGTGAATAATACTCTGATGATTGCTCTCACTGGTAGACGGTCATTCTGAGCTGCGTGGAGAGCTGCTTCTGGTGAGAGTTTTCTGCTGTCAATGAGTCTGCAAAGTTCTTTCCTTTCTTGCTTCAACACCTGAGGATGCGCCTGTAATTGAATTGAGTGAGTGTCAAGAAATGAATTTCCATTCCAAAGTTTATAAGCTTTAGTACTAATGAATATTTTCAAATATAACTCTTTTTAAAAGTTTATACCAAAAATAAACACCAAATGATAAAAACTCCCAATATAGCATCCATTTGATTAGAGAAACCAAAATTACTCTAATTCTTAAACTTAATATTAATCACACCCTCTAAAAAAGAAACCCTAAACCTAAATCTAAATATGAAATGTATATTTATTTTTTTATCTTTAATATATACTTCATCTGTTTCATAATATATAATGATTTCAGGAAAAAATAATATTTCAAAATGTAAGATGTTTTGACAGATCTATGTAGTTTTAAATTTATGGAAATGGTTTAACTAATTAGATTTTACAACCTCTTTATATTTACTTAAATTATTTTTAATTTATATCTTTAAACATGCTTTTAGAAGAAGAATGAATTTTATTCAAAATGCTTTAACCCAAAACATTATACATTATGAAACAGAGGAGTACTATTTTGATGAATGTATGCTAACTTTGTTATAAAAACATGATTAAGTGTAGTTATTAAATAGTAACTTTCTTAATATTATTACCTTGAGGTATGTATCAATGGCGCGGTACAAGCCATCCTCCATGGTACGAGCATAGCTAGGCAGAGCTTCAATTAAAGAAACAAACTCCGGTAGAGTCAAACCACCGTCAACGGCTGCTTCAGCCAAGTAAGAGTCAACAAGCTTAGCCACTTTAACTAGCGCCGCACCGGTTTTAACACCTTCACTATCCAACCCAACGAACTTCTTCACGAGCCGAGTCACGAGCTCAACGTCAAACAAAGTCTTAGACGTGTGGCTGAAGGAAGGTATCATAAGCTCCTTGAGCGAGGCTTGGTCTAGCTGCCACGCCACTCTGTTCTCGAGCTCCGTTAAGTAGTTAAGATTAGCTCCGACCATCTTCGCCGTCCTGAGGAGACGGAGGAGGAAGTTGCAAGGAACGGAGTCTTTCTCCGGCGGGAGGATTCCGATTAGGGTTTCGACGAAGAAACGTTTTTTCATTACAGAAGCTGTGACGCTTTCTGTCTTTGGTGGTGGTGTGGTGGTGGAGACGTTGCCGGAGAGATCAGGGAGCCATTTGGAAGCGTAGTGAGCGATGATGGAGCCGATTAGGTCTGGTCTGATGCCTTTGGATTTGATGCCGGAGATTGTTTTGACGAAGTAGTTCATGTCTTGGATACAAGCTTCGTCGAACCAAGAGTAGTACTCCATGTCTCCGGCGAATGTTTCTTGGTTGCTGGAGATGGTGACGGGTTCAGGCGAAGGTGCTTTCTTCATTTTGGTTTGTGTTCTGTTCCACCGTGAGCTCGGAGTTCACTGAAGTAGAATGGTTTTTTTTTTTATTAAAAGACCATAGAATGGTTCCAAGAAAGTGTTTGATTGAATGGTCTTTTTACATTTTCCTATGATTATTTTTTTTTTTTTGCGAGAAAGGCTCTTCACAGGGCGTAATCATGACTTGGTGCAAATCTCCTACATAAAGAAACAAAGTTTTGGATTAATGTACCATTAATTTTCATTATCTTAAAATATTGATATGTGATACATATTCATTCACTAATCACTACTGCATATATACATTACCCAGCAATTAAATCAAACATGATTTTAAATTAATTGAAAGTTTTGGTTAAATTATTTTCTTTTTGGTCGGCAATATAAAGTACGTACATGATCCTAATGTTAAGAGGATTGAGAGCCTGTGGAGGAAGATAGAGATAATAGAAGGATGAAGACAAATTCAACCCCTCCTTGATTTGCCACAAATATATAAAAAAATTTAATATTACAAAGGGAATATAATCAATGCATAGCTGTGTCTTTATTCGCTAGTCTCTACGATTAGGGCTGGGCATTTTATCCGTTAAATTTGATTCGATTCGTTATTTGTTTCGATTCGATCCGAAAATTCCGGATATCCGTAAACTTTCGAATCAAAGCAAATACTAAAAATCAGTATTCGTTAAAATCGAAGCAAATCACAAATATTAAAATTTTGGGAAGCGGATATCCGATCCGATCCGGAAGTATATAAATATATGTATATCTTGATTATATTTAAAATTTTGTATGTATAATTATATAATTATTATTTAAAATTTTATATAATTATTATTTTAGCACATGATTTTGAACAATTTTATTCACATTATTGTTTATAAAAAGTATTACATAAAAAGAGAGACAAAATTTTATGACAATTACATTTTTTCTTAAATTTTGTGTTGTTATAATTGTAACTTAAACTTAAAAAATTGCAAAATATGTTAATTCACTAGTTCTTTTAATTTTTATTTTATATATCATGCAAAAAAATATTTTTACAAAGCAAATTTGTATCAAAAATTTTAAGTTTATTTGTATTAATCAAAATGGATGAGATATCCGTAAATATTCGTAAATATCCGCAAATATCTATTTATTTTCCGGATATCCGTTTTTCCGAATATCCGTATTTTTTCGAAGCAAAGCAAATACTAAAATTAGATATCCGTAACATTCGAAGCAAATCACAAATACCTTGAAAAACCCGGATATCCGATCCGTGCCCACCCCTATCTACGATGATAATGGTAATTGTATTCTAGTGATATCGATATATTACAAGATACTTCTTTTTTTTATCAAACATATTACAAGATACTATAAACGATGTTTACAGTGTTTAGTTTGGTTTCGACTGGTGCACAAAAAAAAAGTTTGGTTTTGACTTTAGTGTCAACTAAACTTGAACATTTCAGTTAAGTATGGTCTGGTCTAGAGCCAGAATTACTTAAAAAGGGATCATTGTTTGACTAATTTTTTTCAAACAGTTACTGTTTTGTGTATATAAAAAAATAAAAATTCAACATTTTTTTACACAAGAAGTACATTCATGAATGACTGTAACAAGAAACTGACGAGATAAGCTTATACAGTAGTATGTATTGTAGAGAGGTATAAAAGGACAAATAAATCATAGTCTCTCTGTTTAGATCTTTTGTATTGTAGTATATTTCTCTCCATGTGGTTTATGAATGGTCCCGTTTTAGAATAATCGTGACAATGCAGCTTGTCTTATCGCAACCATACGTACATGGCGAAAATAAGATTCTCTCTCTATCGAGCTTTTCTTTTTGTTCTCATTGCACACTCACATTACGAGTGTGACGACACACCGACCGATTTGTCTCATCAAAGGCCCATTTAAGGGTCTGGGCTTTAATGTTCTTAGGGGTTTGGCCCACTTAATTGATTTACCTGTAGGCTTCACGAGAGAGACTACAACGAGAAGCTGCAGAGCACAACTAATTTGTCTTTCCCTTGGGATATGTGTTGTTGTTTTTTCCGAGTTATGTTCCTTGCAGGCTGGGTCTATCCTGCTTCATGTAACACATTTTCAGACGTTTAAAAAAAATGCTGGGCTTCGTGACAGAGAAATGTATACAAACATTAACCATTATGATCTTGGCAGCAAAACCGATATAAGAGATCTTGATTTGGTTGATAAAGAGTTTTTATCTGTGCGTTGAACTTTGGTTTTCATGTAACCTCAACAAGATTGATACTAATAAAGACACTTGCCTTCTTCCACAGTATTTTCTCACCTTTCCAGTTTCTGTTCATAGTTTTGCAAATTTTCATCAACAAGATTTGATCCGAAGTCATAAATGTTTATAATCTGAAAGAATCTAATTACTATGACTCCAAAGCTAGTCAGAACTCTACTGATGATTTTGCCACCTAAGTTAAAAAAAAAAACTCTGCCCCTAGTAAACATAATCAATTGTCGTTTGCTGTCTGAAAAAGATAAACAATGATGACAAACAGAGAGCGTTTTGTGGAAAATACACAACGGAGCTGCGATTGTCGTAGAAAATGTTTGCAGATAAAAACAAGCAGTACTTTGACATAAGCTTACAAGCTCTTATGAAATAGTGAACAACAACAGCTTATGAAGAAGTGTATATGTACAAACATGATTTGGTTTATCAACCAAAAGTTTTCTCACTGCTGTAGCACATGTAAACGAACCCATCTTCGTCTTTGTAAGTTTCATAGATAGAGTCCATTAAAGTAGCTGCAGAGATGGAAAGAGGTTAATAAAAGAAGTAACCAAACAACGTTTTGCGCCTGGAAAGAGTTACAAGCAAACAAGAAACGCTCACCAGTTTGAGGGAGAGTGTTGTTGACGAAGACGAACAAGGCTTTACCAGGAGACAAGTGTAATCTAGCACTCAAGATGTATATGAATTGTCCAACCGACATATCTCGTGGAACCAGAAACCTAAAAGACAGATCATCATCATCATCTTTCAGACACACACAGAAAAAAAAAGATTTGAAATTAATTTACTTCTTTTTCTCGATTGCAGGCAGATCGGTTTTACAATACTTCTCAGCAATTACCTTGCAAATAAAAATAATTTGCAGAGGTTTAATTGAATTGAAATTATAAACCAATAAAAAATTGTCTTGTTTACATATGAATTAGGAAGATTATGAACAGACTTACTGGGATCCGAGTAGGGTACTTAGCGATGATCTCTCTCGATTCCGCGAGCCTTTCATCTGCAACAAATTAGAGAGATAATAAGCTCAATTTCAGTATTCTCGATTTTCAAATAAACCAGGAAGAAACCATAAGCAGATCGGATTCGATCGTGAAATAGATACGTACCTAACGTCAATTCTTCCTTGAATGATTTCATCTTTGACCACCGCAGATTTCTTCGACTTGCCGCTTCTGCTGTTACCCTTTTATCGAAGAAACGAACTCAAAACGAGTCAACTCAAAACGATAAAATCTTATATAACTATATAAACTTAATAAAATTTGATATAAAACAACAAAGCGGGGATAGCTCAGTTGGGAGAGCGTCAGACTGAAGATCTGAAGGTCGCGTGTTCGATCCACGCTCACCGCAATAATATTTTTTTTAATAATTTTTTAAAATTGTAAACCGGTTTCTACTTTCTGTTACCCTGGTTTAAGTTGATTCGACTCGATCTTCTTATCTTCTACACATCTCGCCTATCCGGTTCAATAGGGGTGGGCGTTCGGGTTCGGATTGGATATCTCGGTATTGGGATTTAGGATCCGTTCGAGTATTTTTACATATCGGATTAGGTTTGAATATTTTTAGTTCGCATTCGGTTATTTCGGGTCGGAATCGGATATTTAAATTTTGAAAGAAAAAATTCAAATTCTTCATTACTTAAATTTCATGTATTTAAAATTTGACTATTAAATTAACTGTTTTAAAAAATGTTTAATAAGTTAAACGATTAATAAGTTTGAAAATAAATTATTGAAAATAAAAATAATTATTTTGGTTGTATTTTCGAATATTGGATGCAAATTTTATTAAAATATGAAATAAAAAGCTTAATATGCATTTTGAATGAGTAACAAATCCATTTTTTTATAATTATATGTATATTATCTGATCTTAAACTATATATAATATTAATATAAATATTTTTAATAAAATGACACAAATAAACTAAGAATAAATAGGTATATATACATATGTATGGTTATCTTCAGATATCCGTTCGGGTTCGGATATTATCCGTTCGGGTTCGAATATCTAAACTCTCCTAAATTGAGTTGTTTACATTATGAGACACATTGTTCTCTTTTTTTACAACAAAAGACACTTAGAACTTGTGGGACACTTTCTCCTTCTCTCTCTTCATTATGTTTACGAGAATAACCCTGGTTGGAGAAAGAGGAAGATTTTGACTTTAGTTGGATTTAGACAAAGAAGTTTATTTATTTTTATGTTTAATTGTTAGCCACAAGATGTAAAAGTAACATTTCATCTTACGGTGTGTGTTTGTTCTTTGTGTTTGAATAAAAGATAATATTGATATTTTAATTAGTTTTACTTGTAGGAATGAAAGTGTATTTTTTATTTTAAATATCTTTTCATTGTTATTAGTTTACCTCTCTTTTCTTTATTTGCTTGTTTTTCAAAACTGAGAATATATATATCAATAAACTGGATATAATAAATTGTAATATTTTATTCTCTATATTTTGACATCCATTTATATATATTTTTCTTATAATTTTACATTTATACATGTAGACGCGAGAATCATGGACAAGCTAGTCATGGACAAACAAACGTGGATGAGATAATAGTTGTGGATAACCAAATTTGTAGATATACAAGTTGTGGATAACCCAATACACAATTCATCTCAGCTCCATCATGATTAGTTCAGGGAAGCAAATCCCTGTTAAAGTTTGAACATAAATATTATCTACATAATTCATGTGCACCATTAAAATTAGATGGAAAAAAATATGTCTTTGCAAAAAGACCATCTGAATGGATTCTATGGACCATTATTTGTGAGCCAGTAGGTGTGGACATGGACTAGAACATGTACATAGATTATAGAACATTCTTTTGTTAATAATATGTGTTACGAGATATTTTTAGCTTATTTATTTGCATTTGATAGGATCTAGATTATACAATTAAAAATTTGTGGCTAAATCAAAAGATCCATAAAGCACATTTTAAAAAATTTGGGATGAAAACGTGAATAATTAAAATGAGAAGGACCACAATTACTAAAAAATGAAATTTCACCATTGTTGTTTTTGCTCTCTTGAGCGTAACACAGTTTACGGACTCGTAGCAGATCAAACCGGAGGATATCATTAACTCTACGTACCTCTCTATCCACCCTTCTATGCGGTTACGCCCGTAATTGATCCAAAACAAGTGAAAAATTTATAGATCTAAGGTATCAGACCTCTCCTCCCTCTCCAATTCCACCTCTTTTCTTTGTTTATGGTGGCTACATAAATGGAGAGAGATGAATACGTGGAGAGGAAATTACAAATCAGACAAGCATTAAGGATTCTGGATTTGTGGTGTTTTGCTACAATTGATGAAGAAGAAAAATGAGATGATTTGGTAAAATTAGGATTAGAGATTGGGGAAATAAATCTGAGATTCCAAAGTGATTCTGGAAAGAGGATTACATGACTTTTTGAAATAAAAAAGAAATAAATGTTTGAATTTATTTTTAAAGGATAAATGCTTAATTACGAAAGAAGGCATGTTGAAGAGAAACAAACTTGAGGATATAAAAGACAATTGACATATAAAAAGTGTGCTTCCAGCACAAGTGTCTGATTGTGTAAATTGAAAGTGGAAATGTGTCTTAGAGGGTAAAAAAATCTTTTTCCAAACTCGTCAAAACTCTTTATGACATCTCTAATCATGTTGTTTCCTTGAACACAATTAACACTCACTTGTAAAACCAATTAAGAAAAAACGGAATCCTCTGTTTATTATCCCCTAAGCTTAGCAGAACTCATAACAATAAAAACACAGGATTACTAAATAATGGTCAATCGTCAAGTAAAACAGACACTGGACTCTTTCTGAAAGGATCAACCTGAGCCAATTTCGCAGCAAGACTCTTATTCGGGAACACATTATCCACCTTCATCCTCTCACTCATCCCATAAGCATGTGCCTTAGCATTGATATAAGCCAAAAGCACAGTCTCATACTGCATTAGCTGAGCTGCATACCCTGCTCTCTTCATCCTCATGAAAACCTTCTCCGTGTTATGAACATCCCCTCTCTTCGCGTACTCCTCAAGTATCACCATGTACGAAATAAACAAAGGTCTCCAGTTGTTATCCTTCGTCGCTTTGCTCAATATCATCTCAGCTTTTCCAACTTCTCCTGCTTTGATGTAAAGCTTCACAAGCGCGTGCCACGTCGAAGGACCGATCTTGACACCTGCACTAGCGATTCTTTTAACCAGGTTTTTGCCTTTTGTTAGCATCTTGTTCTCAGTGTATATCTCCATGAGGGTGAAATACGGAAGCATAGGAATAAGTTTGTATCTCTCCACGAGTTTATCAAACACTGCTTCTGCTTCTTCGATTTCCTTCAGCTTTCCCCATGCTTTGATAGCAGAAATGCAGTTATCATACCTCAAAGTCTGTTCAACAAACCTACTCAACCTTCTCACGTTCTCCTTATCTCCAATGTCTGCATAAAGAGGGAGTAAAGAACGGCACACCCATGGAGTTTGCTCCAAGCCTTCCCCTTCTATTTCCTTCATAATTTCTTCAGCTCTCTCTTTAACCCCTGCTCTTATGTAGTACCTAGCAAGTGTAGCTTGTAACTCAGGATCTAGCTCAATACCTTCTTCCTTCATCGTCTCCACAAGCTTGTCCATTCCAGCTATATCCCCGGCTAAACCTTTAGTATTGATAAGAAACTGATAGGTTCCCCGAGTGGGTTTGATCTTTTCTTTCTCCATGAGTAACAAAACATCAGGTATCTTCTTTCTATCAAGCTTGCTGTAGAGGAGAAGCATCTGGTTGCAAGCAAACACACTCGTTGGGAATTTTAATTCTCTCATTTTGTTGAAAAGGTCTTCAGATCTTTTCACGTGGAGTTTAAGCACACAGTTTGCAAGCAGTGTTCTGTATACTATTTCTCCTCTGAAAGATTCTGGAATATCATTCAAAAAGGTTTCAGCCTTTTGTAAACTATGAACCTTAGCCACCAAATCCAGTTGAGAAGCGTAGTTTGCTTCTGTGAACTCAAACTGTGTGTTAGCTCGCAACCACTCCCAAAGCTGCAAAGACATAGCGTAGGATCTGCGTTTACGCAGGTTGTGAACGGTAAGAGAAACCTCAGCTTGACTCAAATCTTTACCTTCTTTGACCCACTGTTGAAGAACATGTTTCACTGATTTATAAGCAACAATGGAGTCATACAACTCACAACGTCCTCTTGTCTTTTTAGCTTTCCCCTTGTTTGAATGCTCTAATTCTACTTCAAGACCATCATCAGAGGTATCTATGTCACTACCAAGCTCAGAATCGAATAGGGAATCATCTTCAACTCCCTCTGATACATCCCCAGGACCAGGAAATGCCAACTCTGGTTCGAACTCCTTCTCTTCCTCATCCACAGGACCAGGAAATGCCAACTCTGGTTCAAACTCCTTCTTCTCTTCCTCATTTCCTTTAACATAAGCTAGAGAAGATAGCTTGTTGATGCCAATGAAGCGTGACAACACATCTCTTACGGAGTAGTCTCTTATCAAACCTTGTGATTTATCACTAAAATTCAATTCAGATGCTCTGAAAGCACTTTCTTTGGTACCATTTGATATCTCTAGCTTACTAATAGCACCAAACGAAGAAGGCGCAAGACTAAATCTTGAACTCCTAAAACACACAAACAATTAAGAGAATTAAAAAAACAAAACCTTTAAAATCAAAATCACACACTAAAGAAAGAAACTAAGATGGAACATACAAGAGCTCTTAAAACAAAAACAAAAAACCAGAAAATAAGAAGCTTTTATACCTTCGCAGGATCCTCGAAATCGAATTCATAACTTCCTTCACCTTACCCTGAGAAACAAATTCGACACTGTAAGCAGTAAAAATCGAAAACCCATTTCTCGTAGAGTAAACACGAACAAGAAAAGAGAAAACTTGGTGAAATTAAAATCGATCCTAATAAACGCTAAACGCGGAAATGGAAACGGCGTTTGAGAGAGAGAAGAGAGAGGGAAGCTTACAGTACGACGGACTTTTACCCGGCGGATAGAGAAGCGATCGAAACACGACAAAAAAAGAGAGAGAGAGAAACCTTTAGGGTTTAATGCCAGCTAGCATGCAAGGGGTTTATAGCCTTTTTGTTTTCCTTTCCAAACGTGTGAGGTAGTTAAAGGGTATATTGGTCAAATCGAATAAGCGCATCTTTGGTGCCAAAATCTTATATGTATACAAATGTTTGAAATAAAAGTAACCAATTATAAATGATATTCGTTGAAATTTATTCAAACAGAGGTCAGGCATAATACCCAATGGTCTTCTCTGTGTATGTTTTTTTTTCTAATCCCAATCCCAAAGCTTTTAAGATTATCCATAATTACAGTCAAAGCTTATTAAATCATGTATAATGAGAGGCTTTTAAAGCTGGAAGGTGAGAGTAATTAAAGTTTAATAAAACAAAATAGCTTAGTTCCTTCCATGTTTATAAATGGAAAAAACAGAGACCTGAGTCAAGAGAGAACAGAAATCTGAAAAGAAGATAAAAACTTACTAATTACAGTAAATTAATTCGTAACTAAGCTTTCCAGAAATTTCCTTGAAGCATCGTTACACTCACTTTTTTCTTTTTATCAGTACATAACAAAACCTCCAAAAAACCCCATTTCCATGTTTACTCTCTCCTCCTCCTCCGTAACAGTCATCTCCGATGACCTAAAATCGCCGGAATAACCTCTTCCCGTAGCTCACTAACCTAGTTTTCACGTCGTTTTACACATTCTCTCTTTGATCGGCCGTCCATAAACAGCTTTCCGGTGAGCTTCCTCCTATCTTCTCCTCTGGTCTTGAAATCGTTGCTTCTTTGGTGATTTTTAAGAAACTTTTAGCTGTTTCCGTATAGTACAACGCAATGCTTTTACAGATTCATCTCCTTGCACCGTGTTTGGGGATTTCTAGGTCAAATCCTACTCTCGATCGAGCTATCTTGCTTACACACTAATCGCTTTAAGCATTACGTTAACTTAAAGAGTCCAATACTCAAATAGAATGATGAGCTTAAAAGCTTACACTCTCTGTTTTTTACTTTTGTTGCAGCTAAATTTCGTCTCTATGTTGCAACCAAAGGGTGAAGGTGGAGAAGAGAACCCTAACTTCAAGTGGGGACTTAAGAAAGCGGTGGGGCGGACTGATAAAACCGTTAGCTTTTACGAATCTTTTACCTATGAGGACATTGAGTACCGCCTCTTCGACTGTGCTTACTTCCAAATCCAAGGTCAATGCGAGACCTCTATCGGGAAGCTTATCAGGATGTATGAGACATCGGCAGGTGAGAAGAAAGTGAAGGTGCTCTGGTTTTTCCGGCCTATGGACATTCGCAGCTACTTGAGAGATTATGTGCCGCAGTGGGATGAGTTGTTTCTTGCTTGTGGTGATGACCCTGGGGTTTACAATATCAACGATGTTGTGAGTGTTTCCATCTACTAACGTAACGTTCTGTTCTTAGTGTATATTGTTTGATCTTTGTTTGTTTTTGTTTGTGTAGGATACAATCTTGGGGAAATGCAGTGTTGTGTGCTTATCTGATGATCAAAGAAACCCACCACCAGGGAGAAGGGAGCTCAGGAACGCTCGCTATTTCTTCTCCCGCACCTTTGATACGAAGCTGAAGATTATTTCTGAGGACTTTGCAGATGCAATAGCTGGAGTTAAAGGTTTGGATTAGAACAAAATCTTGGCAAAAGCTTTGTTGGGGGAACTAAGGAAGCTGATTTTACTTCCAACTGTCTCTAATAATGCAGTGCAGGATTTCTTCAACAAGAGAATGGATAAGGAGGCTCTAAAACGCCTAAACTCAAACGCAGCTCCGGTGAAATCTTTTTGTTCAGAGTCGCGGTTGGAAAAAAACTATGACAGAGATGGAAAGCTGACGTGTAAAACAAGTCCAGTAAAGAAAGGTTAATTCTTTGTTCTTATCTTTTTGGCTCATTTGTATTGTGCAATAGATAGAACAGATTGACACTAACCTTTCACTGTGACAGAATTATTGGCTGATCGTGTACATGTGAAGAAGAACCCTCCTGTCAGTGCTGAGATCACTTCAAGAGGTCTGAAACACAAAACCACACCATTAGGGAGTCCAGTTGGTTCAGGTTCATCAGGTGATCAAAAACCTTTTAAAAGGAGGAAGCTTCTACTCAATACTCCAGATTCAGATTGTTGCCCTGATCCAGGAGAGAAGAAATTCAACAAAAATCCGCCTCTTGTAGACAAAGCTCAAAGTCAGTCAATTGTAGAGAAAGCTCGTCAGATTACTGTGCGTTCTGTGACTTCTGTCTCTATTTTACTGGATTAGCTAAGAGAAACGTTAACAATGTACATCACAAACTTTTGTGAAATGAACTATTATTTAAATTGTCTATAGACTAAATTCATTTTCTTCTTGTGACATCGATTGTTCATAGTCTAAATTTACATAGTATTCACTCATGACATTTAAATTCTTCTTTCATTCCTTACAGGGTAAAAGCAGCTGGTACAAGAAACTAGTAAGTTCTTTGGCACCTTAACTATGGCTATTCCTCTCATGTAGGCCAGCTGTATTACAATAATGTTTTTTCGTCTGAGAAGAATCTGAAACAATGTTTTACAAGCTGTTGGCTTTCTTAACACGAAAGCCAAGGAAATTTTGAAGTTCACAGAAAACTATATACTCAACATTGTTTTTTTTTTCATTTAACTCTGCTGTATACATTTTCCCAGAATTTCGAGGAGGAACTAAAAGAAGCTATTAAAACAGAAAGGTTGGTCTTGTTTGAAAACCTGGAGCCATCATACACATCGGTGGAGGTGGAGGTATGTGATCCTGTATTGAAAAGAAGGACATAATCCATTATATAGATGACATTCACTACATCCATGATCTTAGGTTGATCTGAAAAATGGGTATGTAAACGATCCAATTGTTATTTTAGTTCATGATGAATTTTGCTAAAGGAGCTTTCTTCTTGATGAGTTTTGAGATAAGAGATATCTCACCATTGACAATATGCATGTATTAAACATATTTCTTAGAATGATCTTTGAGAAATATCGTTTCCTCATCCTATTCAATGTTGAGAACACAATCCCATGATCAAGTTATGGTTTTAGCAATCATTATGCAAAAGACTTCAAAATACAGTGACACTCATCGCCGTTTGATTATATTGTTGCGTGCAGAATCTTTGTAGTCAAGCTCTCAAGGAACGTGTTGATGCCAAGATGATCCCAGCAAATCTTGTCTCTAACCCACATATTGGTATACCTGCTTTTAAACCCACCTTTTTGGTGTATGTGATTAAGCTCCAACATTACTTATATATAAAGAAAATAACTGGCAACGGCAACAAAGCTAACTTCATTTTCTAATTAGGGAGAGCTCTCGTGATCTTTGAAACCAAAAAGGCAGCTGAGAAGGCCATGTCTCGGTTAGCCAGAGGGTGCCTGATGTTAGACGACCAGAGGTTACTATGTCATGTTCTATCTCTCACAGATGTGAAAACTTCATCAATCGTTTCCTCTTATATGATACTTTTTACAGGCCTCTATTGGGTAGCAGAGATTTCCCAAAGGAAGTCGGAGAATGTGGAAGCTTTACTGGACATCAGAGGCTGGTGGATAGAGCTCAGATGTCGATAGAGAAGGTAAGGTGTTGCAAGAGTCATGTGAAACGTTTTTTTTTTCTTTTTTCAAACGTTAACTATGTCCAAAGTAGCAAACCATGGTCTCACACAGTTTAGTTCTTTGTTTAAAAGAGAAAGGCCGTTTCTACAGCACACTGCACGCAGCCAAACCACATTGTACACGAGATGGCGGTGGAATGGAAAGCTCTGAATGCAAAGTCAGAATGGAAATGGACGAGGTTATTAGAGGTATGTTCTTTCAATTCTCATTTCACACATCTTATGCTGTCCTTCACAAATTTTTTGTTTATCTCCCTTCCTCATGTGTGAAATGAGAATTGAAAGAACGTACCTCTAATAACCTCGTCCACTTCCCTTCCTCATATATTGTAGGAAGAAGCCAAGGAAATTAACATCATCTTCAGGAGTAAAAACGCAAGAGGATAGTAGGAGTACGATGCACGTCCATTGTCTCAGGAGCATAAGAGAGATCACAATTTCGGATTTTGGTTTAGGTTTTTGGAACATAAGTTAATACCAAGCCCCTTTTGTATCTTTGGGTGGCATTGACTTAATACTCTTACTCGCACTGATGCTCATTTCGGAATTAGGACATAGGGGTGGTACATAAACGATTTGGCAGCTTTTATTGTCGTTGAAACTTTGTTGCCAGGGAAGGAAAACACATAAATTTTTAAGTGATTAATTTTGGATATTGTATATCATATCTATCACTAATTCACTATATAAGTATCAAGTGTAGTTTGACACGTGCGTAATGTGTATACGCGTTAATTTCACTTAAGAGTGACCAATTCCAATTTTTTTGGAATCTCCCAAAGTGCCGGCCACTAAAAAAAAGGAGCATATCAGCGAAGAGACTCAGAGAAGAAAGAAACGTTCGCGGGATCCTTGACAACAAAAACAATCCTCAACTCGATCATTCATCACATCATGTGGAGAAGAATCGTATCCTCTCATCTCAAAACCCTAGCCGCCGATATCGCCGCTGCTTCTCCTCGTCGATCCATAGCCACCACCGCGAGACCCGTTCGCTTACATCTCGCTGCCAATCCCGCTAATTCATCCGTCATCCCTCGCTGTTTCAGCTCCGAATCAGGTTGCGTATCATCGCTATAGTTCTTTACGTTTTCAGATCTCGCCTTGTGACTCTGTTTATGGTGGGATTAGATGCAATTCTCGCCGTAATATCGTATCAATCGCCTACGTCGTTGTTATCCAAGTTTTTTTTGTCATTCTCTCGTCACTATTGTGATGATTTTGTTTTTTCTCTTTACCATGAAAGCTGTTGCAAGAGCGTGGTGAATGACTGTTATTACCTTTTTTTTTTACTTTGCAGTAGAGACAATAGCGAAGAAGAAGGTGGAGGATGTAATGCCCATTGCAACTGGACACGAGAAGGAGGAGCTTGAAGCTGAACTTGAGGTGCTTCCTCGTGTTTTCTTCGTCTCTATGCTTTTTAACATATGTATGAGTATGACACTGTGATGCATATGTGTCAGATGATTTTTGACATTACGATTCTACTCTTCAGTTGATTAAATCAGATTTGACTTTGCTGTTTTTTTTTTTTTTTGCAGGGGAGGAGGCTGCTTGACATTGACTTCCCCGAAGGTCTTTTTGGAACTAAGGTTTGTTTTGTTTCTATTTACAAGAGATAGTTCGCGACTCTCACTGTTAATGTTTTAATCTATATTCTCACCGCCGAGTTTACTCCTCATCAGTGTTTCTAGGCATCAAATATATATATAGACTTCTACATTTATCACCAGAACTCGGGGGTATAGCTAAAACAAACCTCATTCAAACGAAGGAAACCTAACTCAAACTAAGGACACCTAACTCTGACTATTACTGTTGTTATCCATGGCTTTATATTTATCCAGTTAATCTATTTCAATGACCTCATAAATTAAATATCTCCTGATGCTTATCTCATCATGCAAATTGAATTGAGTCCAGTTAGTTTACTGACCTATATGGATCTCCCTTTGTTTTGTAATCTGTATAAATTCATCACCCAACACTGCCTGGGCATGCAGCTATCACTTCTGATATTACTTTTGTCATATTTCCAAGTTTTTTTTTTTTTTGGATAAAGCACTATCTTGGATTGAGTTGTATATAGGGTTTGGTGAATTCAACAAGTCTCTTAGCTGGGTTTGTTAGTGTACCATTATCCACTGTTTATGATGACCGTATGTCCACGATGATGACGAAAATTTGCATGTTTGTAGATTATGAAAAGCAATTTTTAGCATTCCCAAGTATCTTTTCCTGAATTACTGAAATCTACAGGATTATACGAGTGCTGAATTTTGCATACACAATTGAGATTATCATGTCATTTATCTCTTCAGTGAGCAGCATTCATTTTCGTTCGGCTACCATTTGATATTTTGTATCTTACTGATACCTAACTGTATTTACCTTAGGAAGCTCCTGCGATAGTAAAGTCCTACTATGACAAGAGAATTGTCGGATGCCCTGGTGGTGAAGGCGGTAAGTTCACCTCCTCATCCTTTCTCTTTAATGAAGCAAACTTCAACATTTTCATCGTTGACTGTTGTCTTTTATATGTATCTAACAAAGTAACAAACCAATGAGTTGTCTGATCGACATTCTTCCCGACAACTGCAGAGGACGAGCACGACGTTGTGTGGTTCTGGCTGGAGAAAGGAAAGTCTTTTGAGTGCCCGGTTTGCACTCAGTACTTTGAGGTAGGTTAAACTTAGAATTATATTGCTCTAAATGGTAAACACATATACATGGCTCAGACGAATCTGTAATGGTTAGAGCAAGAACTCGTTGAGATTGGATACTGAATTGGTTTGGTGTTGCAGCTGGAAGTGGTTGGTCCCGGTGGGCCTCCTGATGGCCACGGTGATGAAGACGATGAGCACCACCACTGATTCCGGCTTCTCACTTTGCTGAGAGATTAACATTCTGTTTTCATATAGTTTACAAATTTTTGTTGGAATAAAAAAAATTCCGCCGTTACACAGTTGAAACATGTTTCTGATGTTTTTTTTTTTTTTTGACCTGAGAACAACACTCGTTATCGAAGTTTCTAAATGCAAATGACTCCTTTGAGAACAAGTCCAGTAGCCAATTTATCTTTAAGATCAAAAGCTGACACAGTCAAGACATGTAGTTCTCAAGTTCGAAGCCTACCTTGTGCAGGCATTTTACAATTTAAACAGAACATGATTGACACGTGCGTGGTTTCTCACGTACGAGTTAAAGAGTGAGGAGATTATTTTCGCCAAAGGTCAACTGAGAAAGGAGAAGAGATTGGAGATTCGGTAATCCTTGGAGTTTGGAGGGGGTGACCTGAGAGATTCACGACACATAAAAACAAATCTGTTATCATCATGTGGAGAAGAATCGTCTCCTCTGGTCTAAAAACCCTAGCCGCCGCCGATGTGGCCGCTGCTGCTTCTCCTCGTCGACCAATCGTCGGCTTCAATCGATCAGCCAATCCTGCTTCATCTTCCCTTCTCCCTCGCCAGTTTACCTCCGAATCAGGTGAATAAACGTTGCTTCAGATCTCGTCGGCTTAAGACTCAAATTCTCGTTGTAGATTTAAAGGATAGATAAAAAAAATGTATTGGTCTGATGAGATTCTTAATGCGAATTGCCAAAGTAGGTTTGGGTTATTAATACTCACTCTCATGTCGCTGTTGAATTAAGTTTGCTGATATTCTCTAGTATTGGCACTACTTTTGTCTACCTAATTTGCTGTATTGGAGATTTAATGAGTGATGTACACTATGCAGTTGCGAAAAAGAAGGTGGAGGATGTAATGCCCATCGCCACTGGACATGAGAAGGAGGAACTTGAAGCTGAGCTTGAGGTAATTAATTCCTTGTGTATGCATTTTTTAATATATATGCTTTAGTACAAATGTGTTTTTACTGCAACTCCAACACTTGTTATCATGATTACCCACTGCTCCATAAAACTACTTCCGCCATAACTATTTTTATCGTTGGAATCAGGGGAGGAGGCTGCTTGACATTGACTTCCCTGAAGGTCCTTTTGGAACTAAGGTTTGTTTATTCTCTCCTATTTTAAGATATATGTCCTAACTGAGTGGTGCATTCAACATTTCTTTTAAGCTGTATTTTAGTTTATTATGGTCCACACTCACCGTGATGCTTATGTTCATCATGATGAAAATAGATTTGTATATGTCATATACAGATCATGTGCACATGTAGCATGGAGATTTTTCTTCTTCTTAAGAATCCTTTCCCGGAATTAACTGAATATCATAGGGTTACTTATATTGAGACAATTTTCATTTCTCGTGTCATTTTATTTTTGAGTGAGCTGCATTTATTATCGTTTTGCCTAGCGTTTGATACATACATATACACTAACCAAATTGTATTTACCTCAGGAAGCTCCTGCTATCGTAAAATCCTACTATGACAAGCGAATTGTGGGATGCCCCGGTGGCGAAGGCGGTAAGTTCATCCATTCTTTACTCTTTAGTCAGTGTCATTAATGACGAGAAAGAGGCGTAAAAATTAATGGCTAGTCTTAATCTTTAATTATTGCCTCATTGCAAGTTTTTTGGTGATACTTTCACACATCTATTAACTAACCACTGCTTTGTTCTGATCAACTGTAGAGGATGAACACGACGTTGTCTGGTTCTGGCTCGAGAAGGGAAAGTCCTTTGAATGCCCGGTTTGCACTCAGTACTTTGAGGTAAGTTAAAACTCGTGTATCACCATACGAAACTGAAAAAAAGGACTAGTTGAAAAATTTTCAATTATGAAAAATATTGAATTGGTTAAACATATGTTTATTTGCAGCTGGAAGTGGTTGGTCCAGGTGGGCCGCCTGATGGTCACGGTGACGAAGACGATGAGCACCACCACTGATTCGAGCCACGAGTTTTGATTATTTTTAAAAAACTTTCGATTGGAATAAAAGGATATATACGCCTCTGGTGAAACCCAGTTGAGAATGTTTTTGATCCTTTGTAGAAACATCAGTCGGTATTGGAAGTTGTCAAACTCTCACGACCGTTGTTTAACATTTGTAAGAATTCTTGAATCAGAATCATTCTTGCCTTTTGCATATTACTACACACTCTTACCTTTTCATTTTATGGTTCCTGTCTTTTCATATTGTGGACGTTTTGATCATGTGCCCTTATTACTTGTGAAAGGCCATATAGTTCAATAATATTATCAAGAAATCGATTTTCTTCCAACCTTGTTCATTAATTGGTTTAACACTAGTTACTCATACAATGCACTTACGTGTTATTTTATTTATATACATAAAACCAAAAAAAACACGGCGGCCAAAAGCGGTGGCCGGTGGAGGTTAACATCAAGGCCACTTTTATTTCCTCGCTACGTAGCTATCTGTCGGTTCTTTCCTTACGTTCTCTTCTTAAATTATCTTCTCAATGGTTAGAAAAAAAAAAAAAAAAAAACCGAAATTAATCTAACTCGATTTACCGAAAGTGAAAATATGCAGATTGTTGATGTTTGAAAATTGCGTCACTTCTTATTCATTTCATATGCCTTTTTGGTGTCATATTATGTTCACATTGAAAAGAGCAAGCAGAAACCTAAACAAAACCTAATTAGCTATAAAATATAAATAAAAATAACATAAGGACAATGTTTTCGAAAAAAATTCCTGAGGAATATATTCTAAAGTTTAATAATAGTCTTTTGAATATTAAAACAAAAGAAGGAAACAAACTATAAAGAAAAATAATAATGTTAGCTCAAAAAAAAGAACGTCGGAGTTCGATATTCTGTTTCTACTCAAGACAAATCACCAGTATATATTAGTGATATATCGATGTTCGACACAGCCCTCACTATGAACCCCTTCGTCTTCAGATTTCAGAGTCAGACCTGCATGCATGTATAGTATAATAGTATAGTAGTATACACATCTATATGCTCTTAACTTTAATTTAGCATACATACTATGGTGGAAAAATCATATTATGTCTTTAGGATTATGTGACGATTTTTTTCCTATCCATTTAAGGTCTTTAAAAACATATTAAATAAAATTAAACACGTATATTTTGTTTGCTGACTAATATACACGTGTTTAATATTCATTTCATA
The DNA here is from genome assembly GCA_932364175.1 of Eruca vesicaria subsp. sativa. Lineage (NCBI taxonomy): Eukaryota > Viridiplantae > Streptophyta > Magnoliopsida > Brassicales > Brassicaceae > Eruca > Eruca vesicaria. The sequence goes on along the minus strand of CAKOAT010107932.1, from coordinate 19,807 downwards.
TTTATACTCATTATTAGTTGTTGTTATATGGAGACTGGCATACTGGAAAGCTAAATTCAAGAGTTGTACATGATAGAATATTGTTTTTAAACAGAAGCAAAAATAAATATAATACAGCATAATCTAATTTTTGTGTACCAAAATTGGGTGATTGTGGTGGGATGGTAAAGAGATAGATTTGGACATCAATATGTTTTAGTTTTAATCTATTTATTGCACGAAATTAAATCACAATTATTTCTAATTATTTATCACAGATATGAATTCATGTTTTAAGATCCATTTAATTTCCAAAAAAATAATTTATCTATGGATTTTACCTTCCATAAAAAAATAGTCTAGATCTTCCATAGATGTAGAATACCCCAGATTAATCAGAAAAATAATTGTGTAACAAAACATAACTACCCATTTATTGGAAATTTACTTTATTTTATAGCATCGCTAATGCTGAAAAATTATGCCTAAAACTATCTGTCGATATAATTACACCATCGTAACAATCAGATGCTACTTGTCCCCATTTAAAGAAGAGTGATTTTCATCCAGAGTCAGTTTCAAGTTATTTATTACATTAAAAGACACTTATTGCTACTAGGGTAGTTTATTATGGTTATTTACTTTGATGCCCTCAAATACAACCAAACGATAATTAGACTCTTTAACTTGTAGACCCATCATCTTTCTCTTTCTTCATTTTCTTTTTTCTCATTCTCGTTCTTTCTCCTTTTTAACAGAGAATTGAATTTATAAAACTCATTGTTTCTCAACCATCTAAAACATAGTTCCTAGATCTTTTGATTATTATAAAACTCATTGTTTCTCCTCCTATCGTTTTATTTTCTCAATCTAGAAGACTCATTTTTTAAAAAAATCAACCTGTAAATTATTAGTCACGCAGTTCCACCAGAACTCTTGTCAAATTTGTTAAATTCTTAAAACCCATTACCATCTGAAGGTGAATCCCACATCTTTCTTCTATGCTTTTTATATCTCTGGTTTTGTCTGATTGTTAAATCTGGTGTTTTTTTTTTGAAGTGAAAATGGTGGTGTTTGTTTCTTGAAACAATATCATAAAAAGATAGTTTCAAGTTTATTATATCACAATAAGACAGTTTGTTCTACCAAAACACTTTTTTCCTAATATATCTTCTTTTTCTTTAACTAAAATAGTCCCTTCCTAACTAAATAATAAAATAATCACTTTATTCTTAACTTTTTTTATGCTTACAGAGAATTAAAACTACGAAAGTCATTTTTTGGTAAATCTCAACTTGAAGAGATAAAGATCCATGATTACAACTTCATCATCTTGTCTAAAAACCATTCTTCTGCTGCAACAAGACCACCTATGTCTCCATCTCATCTTTTCCTTTTTTCCTCTCCACTTTCGTCGTATCCTTCTCGTCGTCGTGTTCATCGTCTCCTTCTCATCGTGCCTTCGTCGTCTCCTTCGTGTTCTCAACGCCGCCTACATCTCGCCGTTTTCATCTCCTCCATCTCGTCGTTTTCCTTCGTTGCAAAAGTTCGATGAACAACAACGGCCAGTTTTGATTTTATTGAAGATCTAGTTCCTAGACATTTGAATATATTCATTTCTGACAGCAAGATCTCCAATCTAGTCATCTCTTCAGGTTCAGACATTCTGAAGAACCTCCAATTTTCCTGCAAAATTCGTAACTAGGATTGAGGAAGAAGATGAAATAATTACAATAATACCATTAATGAATTAATATTAAAAAAACGTGTACACGTAGACATGTGTACAAGTGTACATTCTAAGTTTACATGTAGATGTTTATTAATTAAACGTACATGTAGTATTTGTAAAAATCATTAAAATCCCTCATATGTCATGTACACCACTTTCATCTTTGATGGACACATGTGTACCATATGGTGTTCATGTGATTTTTATAAGAATAATTTTATCTTGACACAACTAAATTGTAACTATACATAACATACACAACTAAATAGTACACAAAATAATAATAGTTTTATCTTTGATGGACACGTGTGTACCATCTAGTGTTCATGTAATTTTTATAAG
>CAKOAT010107932.1:1130-17654 GCA_932364175.1 Eruca vesicaria subsp. sativa | reverse complement strand
CTATGTACAAAAGAACTAGTGTATATGTGATTTTCTATAAAACATTGTATTTGTGGACATGTGATTTTTATAAAAGAGCTAGTATACATGTGATTTTTTTTATAAAATCATTAGATATCATAATTTCTTTTGTAGATGGATTTGTGAGCATCAATGCTTTGTTTTGATTCAAGAACCAGAAAAAATCAGAGTGGACAGAAGATACATTCACCTTGATGGAGAAACAATGTATAACGTTTATGTATTATTGTACAAATTTTGTGTATATGTAAATCATTGTACATTTAAAACGTATGAAGGTTATTCACTTTACTCGTGTACACGAACAAAAGTACATACACAACTTATGTACACATCCACATCATCTGAATTATATACACATCCATGTGGTCACCCAATATACTTGTGTACACTAACATTAAGATACATGGACAGGTTATCTCGTGTACACGTGTACGTCAAAAGTGAACCAATATATCGAAAGTGTACACATTATTTTCAACCTTTTAGTCAGTGGCATTTTAGTAAATATATCTTCGTCTTTCCCAGATTTTTAGGGTTTCCTACAACTATTTTGCGGCCGTCATTGATTTCTTTCTCATAATTTTTCATTTTCTTACATTTTTATTCTAGGTTACACTTCAAGATTGTAACTTTATCATTTATAAATAAATTTTCATTTTCAGATTTGAAAAAATCTGAGTCTTCTCTGAGATTTGGTCATTGTTGTTTGAGCTTCATTGTGCAACTAAAAAGCCACCACCATAGAGATCAAGTTTGTCTGAGGCTCGCCGACGGTTTTAGAGCAGGAGCAGAGCATAATAATATGAGAAAACAGAGACACCATGGTTGAAACTTCAAATAGTGAATAAGGGAAAAGAACGAAGAGGAAAATTATATGGGATCTATTTTATTTTAGTTAGTTAGAGGTTCTTAATTAGAAGGTGACTATCACGTTAGAAAAAGAAGAAAAAAAAGAGAATTAGTTAGAATAAACTATCTTGGTAGCATAAACTGCTCTTTTGTGTAGTAAAAAACTTAAAACTGCCCTATGATGAAATAAACTCTTGTTTCTTCCTATGTAGTAAAAGGTGATTATTTTATCTCGACTTTACATCACCACTTCAAAATTAAATATCGCTAGATTTGGATATAGGAAATTTAGTTAGACATATGGGTTATGCATTTAGTTTAAGAAGTAGAATTACTCTTATCTGAAAAATAAATTTAAAGTTTCAAGGTTTTGTTTATGGTTTCAGGGAGTTTAAGAAGTGAGATTATTTTGAGAAAGAACATTGTTCCAAATTGCTACATCATCTAAGTCATGTTTTTATAAGTAAAAAGACTCAGACTTTGAGAAAGAACATTGTTCCAAATTGCTACATCATCTAAGTCATGTTTTTGATTTATCAGGATAATTAATATGTGGGCAAAAAAAATATGTCACTAAAATATCTAGAAAAGAGAAGTTTGATAATCGACGGCGTCAGCCATCGCAAGTTGCTCTCGCGGCGTAACGAAATTGACATGATTGAAGATTTGATCTTTACGAGCAAGGGAGAGAAAAAACAAGCAGGTGATACTACAGAGCAAGGAGAAGTCATGGAGGAGACGAGGGGAATCGCAGATTCATGGCTTAGGCTTAGTGAGATGGAGAGAAAACAACCATCTGAGTAAAGGAGCTCCGTTCATGTGAGAGAGAATATAAAGTCAGATAAAAATTAAGAGATAAAGAAAGAGAAATTGATTTGTGACCACATGAATTATATTTGTATTTTAATTAAGTTTCAAAAAAGTAAAATTTGAAAAAGTTTTGTTTAATTGGAAAAATAAGGAAAGAGCAAATGAAGAAAGCAGAAGAGAGAGAGAAAGAGATTCGAGAAAGAAAGAATAGTTCAGATGGATGAAAAAAATGGGACCTACTAATTATAATTTATTTTGATTTCAACTATTAAGCGTAACGAAAAGAAATAAAGTTAGAAAAAAGTGCTCTAGTAGTGGAAACTGCCTTATTTTGTTATAAAAAACTTAAATCTGCCTCTGAGTGTAATATTTTCTTAAAGATAATAGAAAAAGGGTAGCAATGGATTTCTACACGATGACACTAGGAGAGAAGGTGTTGAAATGAGAGAAAAAGTGTGTTGGTAGTGGAAACTGTCTTTTAGTGTAATAAATAACTTGAAACTGCCTTTGAGTGTAATATTTTCTTTAAAGAACTATAAAACTTGTAACTCGCATAAATGTAAAAATGATTAAGTATGTTAAATACTTTATTCCCTACAATTAGACTTGAGTTTTATTATCCAGAAATCTTAATCAGATCTGAAATCCGTTCTGAAAATAGAATTTCAAATTTGGATTCGGATGGTAAAATTTTGGATCCGTCCAAATCAAATGTAAATCCAAATATTTTAATTTTAAATCAACTAAAGACTGTCCGCCTGGTAAGGATCTGACTCATACAAATAAAGCTGCATTCCCCTGTTTATCAGATGCGGCTTGGAATAGTTCATCGTATGATGGTGGTTTAGGCTGGGTTTGCTCGGATCCTAACGGAAAAATTAGCTTCTTAGGATCTGTTCAGTAGAAGTTTGTGGCGTTGGCATTGGGTGGTTGAAGCTCTTGCACTGAAAATAGCCTTGGAAAAGGCTGTGACTTCCGGAATCAAAGACATAATATGTTTATTGGATTCAAAATGTCTAATCTCTCTTATCACTGGAAACAAGTCGGTGATTGCTTTTAAGAGGATACTCCATAACATAGACGTGTTGAATAGTATCCTAAATTATATCTCTTAAGTTTGTCTCTTGTTGTTGTAATGAAGCGGCTGATCAGCTTGCTAAAGATGTTCTATTTGAGTTATATCTCTCTTCCTCTGTTTTTGTAAACTCTGATTCTAGGAACTAATTAGCCTATAAAATATGAGAGACTCTAAAAGGTTAATACCTCCTAGCTCGGGTAAATGGCCACCAGCCTTTTGCAACCAATTTGTCGTATCTCACACTATTTGGGTGTGTTTTCTAACACGTATCTCCCATCATGTGTTACATCTTGAGATAGAGTGATTGAAGAACAAGACTTCTCTATAAAATAATAATTTTAAGCTAATTTTATGACTATTAATCAATTGATATTTTTTAAAATTACGTTTGATCTTGATAGGTGGCTCCATCTATTTTAATTTTTCGTTTTCTGTATTGCAATAGATATACCGTGGCACATCTGAATGGTCATGAACTTTTCTATCATATCAAAAATTTAATATGGTATATAAGTTAAAATATTATTGTTTTCTGCTTTTAGTTTGTTACATGGATTTTTATATTTTGATTGTTATATAATCTTTACGAGTTCATCTCTGACATTATTTTGACAGTGGTAATAGAATGAAAGAAAAATTACACTGAAACAAAAAAAAAATATTGTACTGAAATACGACAAACTAAGTGACTTTCATATCAAAACCAAACCATTTTAGCATGAATCAGCCACCCACTATAATAAATAGTTAATGTTATTATATACATAAAAACAAGAAGCATTCGTAATAAATGGATGATATAATGATCATGCAAACCTATTTTATAGATTATGTGAGAAAAAAATTCAGTTACACATCATATTTTAGCATGTAACATCCAAAGACAACTACAATATAGATTTTTAACTACAATACAAATTTGTTATACTTGTTAGTAGCTATTTTGATCACAAACCAATTCTGAAAATTAACAAAATAAAATAGAATAATTATTGTGCAAATACGATTATGGAAATTATTCGAAATAAATTAATTAGTTGTAGATTTCCAAAAACATCACATAGAAGTCGGATGAAAGAGGAAAACAATCCAAGAGATAAATTTTTAATACCCTTTAAAGTTATAAATTTAATGGTTCTAAACTCAAAATAAAATTTAAATCAAATGAAAATCTAAAATTTAGTTTACATAAATTTTAATAAGTAAGATAAAATATTCAGATTAAACTACGATTTAGTTATTTTATGTGTGTTTTATGTTAAGTGATATACAATTTTCAATAATAAAACAATAACAAATAACAAAGTTTGTGCGGTAATAATTCAAATCTGCTAGACAAAACAAAAAAAATTAAAACCTACATTTTTGAAAAATCGTCTAATGATTTATGTTTTAATAATATTAATATATATGGACATATATAATACTGAAATAAATAGAAAATATAAGTAAAGATGAACGTTTGCTTTCGTTTTTTTTTGTTATCAGTTGCGTTGTTTTATGTCAATTGAAAAGAAAATCCTAATGTAAATGTGTTTAAATCAACTTTTAATATTGGTTGACTATTCACCACCAATTGAAGTTGTTTTCTTAGTGAAAGCGGGTGGGTCACTAAAAGAGTTGACTAACCAAAAGCTAAATAAAAAGTTAAGAAAAGCATCGCAGAAATATGGTTTGCTTACAAAAGTTGTTGACCTTTGTCAAAACTTTTCTAATGTGATGCCGTCGTTACGAAAAGATATGTCAAGTAACAGTTCGAACGACATCAACTAATGCAAAACTCCAAGAACATTATTCGCGTACTATGTTTAATTGTTACCATAAGTTACAGTAATAGTTTAACTAAAGTGTCAAATAAAACACTTGCGAGCACCTTAACAGAAACTAGATCTCGACCCGCACAACCGTGCGGGTATTTTAATACAAAAATATTTGAAATTATATAATACTTATTCCATTTTAAATAGATGATGTTTTATAAGATTTATTTTATTTCAAAATATAAAATGTTTTGAGATTTTAAGGTATATTTTGAGGTTTTAAATTTATCTTTAACTTTATTGGAAACTGTTCAACCGATGAAATTTTACTCTTTTTAATAATTTGTTGAATGATTATAAAATTATCTTTAAAAATACTTTTGTAAAAGAATGTAAATTTCTTAATTTTTTGTCATATGATCCAAAACATCATATATTAACTAACAGAGAGAGTAAAAATTATCAATAAATAAATATAGTTTAATTGTATATACTACCAATTTTATAATAATATTTATGTAGCTTATAATATTATTAATTTAAAATTTATAAATTTGTATTTTTGTAACAATTTTTACAAAAAATTTTATGTAACCTTACTAATTTATATATTTTGTTTTATTTCTAAATTTTAAATATATAAAAAGTAATTAAATTGGACCTACATGATATATAAACAAAATTTTGGGATGTTGTTAAAAGTATATTACATAATTTTTATTTTTTGTTAAAAAATGAATTAAATTTTAATTATATTCTGTGATAGTTAAATTTTTAATCAAATAATTTTTGAAACTATATCTTGAAAAGATTCTATAAGATTTTTAAAAGATTTTGTTAGAATTTTGTTAAAATTATTTATTTGATTTTCAAATAAAAATTAAAGATATTATAATGATGTTATGTAAATTTATATAAAATTTCTAATGATTGTCCAAACTAAAAAATCACACATGAATTGAGTCATGACTTCTCTTTTAATATAATAGATATAAACTAAATTATTCAATTTAAAAAATTAATAATTAGCTAAGTGGTAACAGTCAGTATTTTCTTTCCGAAAGATACATAGTAATCATACCATGAAATCTAAGGAGATCTTTGTGGTAGAGATGGAAAATGAGATAAAAGTCAATTATGACGCGCGTATGCTATATGACGTATTCAATATCCATCTGACCATGTCCATATTCTTCTTCTTTTTTTTCAGTTTAACCTAATCTTTTGTTTTTTCTACATGGTTTTCGTGTTAAATTGCAGTGGGCAGTTCATTTCAACATAAACCAGTACTTCAATTTATTTTTCTTTTTGAGAAAATAGTATTTCAAATATGATCCGCTACATTGTTAATTACTCAGAGTCTTAGACGGTCAGACCCATTGAGATTTTATCATCATGTAGGTCACTCCCACTAAAGCTGTTTTTCTTTTCTGATTTAATTTTATTAATATAACGTATGCAAATACTAATTAACCTCACCCAATATAAAATTACACGTGTAAATGTATTTTTAATAATTTTCCAACCCTTAAAAATTCTCACCGATAAAAAAACAAAACATTCTAACTTGACTAATTTCGACCTGCAAACGCAATTTTTAAGATTGATAACGATTGTTGACTTTTTACAACAATCACATAAAACACCATCAACCACTTCAAACCATTATAAACTTCTAAAGTTCAAAAACTGATTTCAATTAACTTTTAAGGTTGCGAAAGAGTAAAAAATTTTTTTTTTTTTTCAAATCACTATATCAATATAAAAATACAATTTTCAATTAAATAATATAAGACCAATATATATATATATATATCATATTTTAATTTATAGTATAAAACTTCAAACAAAAATATTTTATGTTATTTTAAATATTTATAGTATAATTTTATCAATATAAATTTTAAAGACCAATATATATATATATATCATATTTTAATTCATATTATTAAATTTCAAAGCAAAAATATTTTTTAATATTTTAGAATTTTGAATAGCATAATTTTATCAATGTAATTTTATATTTATTATAAAAATATGATTTTAATACTTTACTAATTATATATAATGTAAATCTTATTAATTTATTATGTAAATATTGATGTATTTAGTCGTTAATCAGGTATAAGTATTTCACAAACGTAACCCTTTTTAACTGATAAATCAATCATCCAAATCTTCTATTAAAGCTTAAAACCATAACCATCCGCAACCGAGTCCACCCCTTCCACAACCGCAACCGAGTCAACCCCTTAAAGATAAGACAAATGAGGATCTAAATAATTCAAGTTAACGAAACGTACTAAACAAACATAGCAAATGTCAATGTCTAAAAACACAACTGCATTAGTGCATAACTAAAGAGATGGGTAGCAGAAACTTTTAACAATATCTTTTTAAGTTTTAACAAAAGATAAAACTCTTACAAAAATCAGTGTAATGTTATTATCGTTGACGTGTTACCATCCAATATTCAAATACGCATGCGATCTGTGATGCATGTTCAGGACTAGATATGGAATTTTGAGGGTTATAATCATCTTTTAAGAATTTTTTATTAAAATTAATTTTCCATAATTTGAAGCTATTTTATCTATATAAGATTTTGAGCTAAAGCCAATATTGAAAAAAAACTTGTTGACAACAAAAAAATTAGAAAAGACTCAATGACAAAACCTATACAAAACACGTACTATATTAGAAGAGATGGCCATATATGTAAATGCTTAGGTTATCAAATGCATCTAATATATCATTGAACTGTTGTCAATATAAAAAATTTATCTATAGTAAGAAAAATGACGGGGTGAAATTGAAAACAGAGGCCATGAATTTCACCCAAAAAAAAAATTAAGAGTTATGAAAGAACCGTTGAAAGAGATGAGAAAAAGACCAAAGGCTTTTTGATTTTACTGCTTCCCGCACATGAAGTCCAGGTTGGTCACTGATGTTTCCTTCGCATCATCATGACACTCAGTGCTTTCAGATTTTACAAATCCAAGAACCCTAAAAAACCTTAAATGAAATCTCTTTGTCCACTGTGTTAATTTTAATCCTTTTTATCTGAGAAAGTTTCAGCTTTCTGGTTAATGGGTATCCATCATCAATCTTCTCACTTTCTTTTTTTTTCATTAAACAAATGATTGAACAAGAAGATTTTTCTTTCACCTTTTCTTCTTTCTTTTTCAGTTTTGGATTATACCCTCATGTATCTAGTAATATACTTATGTTAAATATATAGAATTAATATTCTTTAACGCGGTAGAGTTTATTTTTCCTCCACTGTCTACAAGGCATTGATTCTCTCTTTTTGCAGCTACCTCTGCTCTGGTTTTGATGTTGATTCCTTCTGTTCCCAAAAAGATTTATTTCTTTTGTTTAAAATCTATAAACAAAGAAACTTTGCATGTATGCTTTCTCTGGCCTTCTCTTAGTAGTAGTTTTTGTGTAGCCGGTGTACACATTTAACATCCCATAGTGAATGATTCTGATTTACATCTCTTTTTCTTTTTATTCTTCTCTTCTCCTCTCCTCTCAACATTACCTCAAAGTTTCTCTATAAATACACATTTCCCATCCCTTACCTTCTCTTACATTTTCCATCATTGTGTGTGTTTGTGATATTTGAAAATTATCCTCCAAAATTGTAGTGAAAAATATAAGAGTCCATTGAACAACAATGAGCTATTCTCATCAAAGCATGGGTTCTGGTTTGTTTCTACTTCTTGTTTACTCTATATTATGTTATCTTTAATGTGTCTAGTGTTGAGTTATGAAGTGTGTTGTTACTGTGTGCTACTAATAACCCTAGTTTTAATATGTTTCTGGCAAAATCTTTGTAGGTAGTAGAAGTGGAAGAGGATATGAGTTTGGAAGGACTTATGTTGTGAGGCCTAAAGGAAAACACCAAGCTACTATTGTTTGGTTGCACGGTCTTGGAGACAATGGCTCAAGGTATATATACTATATGATATCTCACTTGACTTGTGATCATAACCCACTTCTTGAGCCAATTCATCAAAACAATTCCTAAATGACTTGAAAAGATACCAAAACAAAATGTTACTCTGATAAACAGAATCTCACTTTGTCCCTGTTCTCTCTGCAGCTCGTCACAGCTCTTGGAGAGTCTGCCTCTATCAAACGTAAGGATATCCATGAAAACAAAACTTTGTGAAGTATAATTTCTGTATTATTGAACTCTCATACTGAATGGTGACAGATAAAATGGATCTGTCCAACTGCCCCTTCTCGTCCTGTTTCACTTCTTGGTGGATTCCCTTGCACTGCATGTAAGCTCATTCAACTTCTAATCTTCTCTAAACTTCAAGAAAAGTATTCTTTCAAAGCGATAGAAACCAAACTCTTTGCTTCTCAGGGTTCGACGTAGGAGAAATTTCTGAGGATCTTCATGATGATATAGAAGGCTTAGATGCTTCAGCTGCACATATTGCTAACCTCTTATCAACTGAACCAACAGATGGTAAGCAAACCAAGTCTGACATATATATATATATATAGATATCATAATTCATCACAGTCTCTAGCTTAATTAATATGTTGTTTGTTTCAGTCAAAGTTGGAATAGGAGGTTTCAGTATGGGTGCAGCAATAGCTCTCTACTCCACGACGTGCTATGCTCTTGGACGTTATGGAAGTGGACATCCTTATACTATAAACCTACGAGCTACTGTGGGACTTAGTGGTTGGCTTCCTGGTTGGAGGTATTTATTATATTTTATTCAACCACTTCATGTCACTAGTTAATACAGAGACTAACGTGAACATAACAATGCAGGAGCTTAAGGAGCAAAATAGAAAGTTCTAATGAGGCTACAAGGCGTGCTGCATCAATACCAGTTATACTTGCTCATGGAACTTGTATGGTGCACACATCATTCTGTAATATAAAGTTTGATATTACTATTTTCAGATAGAATCTGATCATTTTTTTCTTTGGTTGCAGCGGATGATGTAGTTCCTTACAGATTTGGAGAAAAATCTGCGCAATCACTTGCTATGGCTGGATTCCGACATGTTGTGTTCAAACCATATGAAGGGTACAAAGTCATAACTTGTATACTTAAGTTATCAGTTTAGTTTGCTTAACTGTTTTGGTCTGAGATTCTGAGGTTTATTGTGATTGTGTTAGGCTTGGTCACTACACGGTTCCTAAGGAGATGAATGAGGTGGTTCAGTGGCTTGCTTCAAGACTTGGTCTTGAGGGATGGCCTTAAGCTCCAAAAGTATCTATATACATGGTGTTAGAATATAATGGATGGGTTTCTTGGGGTATACGGTACTTGCTGTTTCAACTGTTTTGTTCTTTTTTTTTTTGCTCTTTGATTCATGGTTATAAATAATGAAATAAAGGTTTGTTCATACCAAGATTCAAAAGATTTTGAGTTTCTTATGACATTATTGCCGTCAATCAAAAACAAAACACAATAATTTCATTCAGCATTTAAACTCAGCCTTAAATCAAAATCTTTAGAAGTTTAGTGAGACTTTTGGTTAACATCTTTGAGTTTCTCCTCCAATTCACCTTCCTGGAATTGTACAAAAAGGACTTGAGATCATAAGCCAACACAACGGAAATACAATAAGACAAAAAAAAAAAAAAGGTAAGCCTAGCTCTTGGTGAAACTAGTTTACCTTGTGCATGTTAAGGATGATGTCTGAGCCTCCAATAAACTCTCCCTTGATAAAGATCTGTGGAAACGTAGGCCAATGGCTGTGCACAGAAGAAAGTTTCACGAATTAGATACATAGACTAGCGAAGAAATGCTTTAGCCAAAGAAGTATGCCAAGAAGGTAATTGTTAGAACATTGAAAATGAGACTATACAGCTCTCTATGAACGCTTACCTGAAGGATTTCACAGCATTTTTCAAGTCTTGATCTTCAAGAATATTTCTAGAACCGATAGGAACACCTGAACCAACACAACTCACATCACGTTAGATTCAGAGCCTCACTCAATTTCCATATACAATACTACAAAGTAGACATCAAAAAACACTTACTATACTGCTGCAGAACTCTTACGGCTAGTGAGCTAAACCCACACTGAGGAGCTTCCGGAACTCCTTTCATGTAGATCATAACAGGATTCTCCTTCACATCCTATTAAAAAAAAAAAAGAAACCTGATGGCATTACCCAAATAAACACAAAACATCAAATCTAAAAAAAGATCTCCAAAGTTTACATTCTCAACAATATCCTTTAGCGAGTCCGTAGAAGAACCAGAAGGGACTTTCTGTGTAGGCTTGAAATCATCATGTGTGTCTGAATCGCTGGGCACTGTAGTGGAGTATGATCTCATCATCCCATTTTGATACACAGATGCCTGCAAACATAAACCACATAATCAAAACGCGTTGAATCTCATTCTAAACAGGCAGCAAGACATCAGGTTACTAATCTCATTAAAACCCAAAAGGCATTTTACTTAAAGAGATGAAAAAAGAAACAACCTTTAAGTAAATTTGAGATTGTAAAAGAGAAACCCAAATAAGAGAGCAAATCATAAGGTATATGAAAAACTAACCAATCTGGTACTAGAACGAAGAGGCTGAAGGCTAGCGATTCCTTTGAGAAATTTGCTGGATAAAGCAGCCGCCATCTCTAAATCAAGCTGGGATTTCTCCAATTCACAACACAAAGTTTCGAGCTTTTGATCTATAAAATATTGAGAACGAGAAAGCTAATGACTTTTCACCAGAAACTTTAAACAAGTAAAGATGGAGCAGAGAAGATTAGTTTTATTTTTATTTTTTAGGGCTCTGGAAAATTGGCTACACCGTCTGTTAAAAGATGCGTCGCGACCACTTCTCGCTCGAGTGTCGGAACCAGAACGACCACGTGTCGTAATTCGTAACCCTATGGTATTATACGGCGTCGTTTTTGGTGGTCCGGATTTTCGTCTTATTGACTTCTCGTTTTGGTTCCGGTTTTCTCCGGTTTAAGATTATATTCATGATCGAATCTACGGCAATAGATCGTCTGGTTTTGTAATTTATAAAACAAGAATACAATGTTACATCTATTAGAAAATGTTTTTATTTTTTGCTAAATTGTAAATCTCATTAATGAAAATGATAGGTATTAGAAAATGTTATATTATGAAGGTTGAAATCTTTGAATGTTGTTTATTTAATCACAAAATCTTCTATTCTTATATGAAACAAAACGGTCCCTTCGTTTTGTTTTATTCTATTCTTATGTTCTAGTTTGATATTGTCTTCATCACACGGATCACAACCTTCATAAAAATCCCCTATATATTAATTGATAAACATTTGAAAAGATGTAACCTCAAGTTTGTATTAATTAAAAAGTAACCTTGCTTAGTTGTCAATCAATTAGCATATCAATTAAACTGACGTGGCGGCTTTAGGTTCAATTGAAATTTGCTAGGGAAAAATAATTAGACGCATATAACGCATGTAATATAGTATATATATTTATATATATCGCACGCATGTAATGGAAGAAAAGGAAAATATACGATTTGATAACGATTTACATATATTAACTATAATAACTTCATTCCTTTTAATTTATGGAAGTGTATATGTAAAATGGAAAATACTTAAATTCAAATAATCATAACATAATTTATAAATCATTGGTGTAATATTTTGTTACACAAATATGCAAATAATCATAAAATCATATGAGTAGAAACCTCATTTAATAAATATCCATATTAAAAGTGTGCTATATTACTATGTTTATATCATTTAAATTTAATTATATATCATATACAATATATAAGATTGATTATTTTGATTTATTTACCCTAATTGTGAATAAACAAGAGTAATAGTTAAATTTNGCATAAAGTGCAGATCTTAACCTAAGTATTTATCTGTTTAATTATTTTAAAACTTAAATATTTTCTAAATTTCAGGTCAAAACAAACAAACGAAATGAGAATAAAATTCAAAATAAATATTTATACCGAGTAATAACCAAAATATAAAAAAAAACATAGCAAGAGAAAAATGGAAGATAAATAGGATTGACACGTGAACTGTTAAGGAAGGCTATAACATCATTTTGACGGAAACTCTGGAAAATTAATCATTAGTCAAAATGATTTAACATCATTTTGACTAATATATAGGTTACGTAAACTTCTCATAACTGGAAGATAAATAGGATTGACACGTGAACGTAAACTTCTCATAACCATAATTAATTTTTAAATTGTTAAATTATGATATAAAACTGAGTTAATTTTTAATTTGTTAACGTTTAATTTTTTAATTTTTTAAATCATTATGGCTATGTTAAATCATGACAATAATTAATTTTAAATTGTTTATTTGTATTCGAAAAACTTAAAATATTGCTTTTAAAAATAATTTTAAATTTAACATAATTTTTTAGAAAATTATTTTTAAAAAATATAATTTTTAAAAAATATAATTTTCTAATATTATTAGACAAATANAATTCTAAGATTTGATTTACATTTCTAATTAAAGTTGTTTTTGATCATACGTATAGATAATTATATAAAAATTCCAAAATTCTAAAATTTCAAATACATACAAAAACAATCATATGTAAATTTTAAATTTGTGAATATTAAAATTTTATATTTTAATTACATATATTCACCATGCGCAAGGCGCAGGTCTTATCCTAGTAGTAAGGTTAAAGATATTGTAACGCCCAATCGTAATGGGCATCCACGTCCGTTCTTTCGACTTGTGGATTCATTCAAACGGTCAGTCTACTAATTTTTTTTTCTCAAAATTATTGTTTATTGATTTAAGCTCTGTTTGTTTCAGAGACGCAGCATCCACTATTGACGATCAAAACTATAACTAACTTCTTGTTCAGGTATGTGGAGACTATCAAAACTATAACTAACTTCTTGCTCAGGTATGTGGAGACTATCACCGCAGCGGTACTTTTGACGCTCAGAAACAGATGCATCACCATTTTAATTGACGCTATTTTACACAGCGGCAGAATAGCCACCAACAATTCTTGTAAAAGTTGATCGCAGCATCCCTTGATTATTACGTCACTTTTGTTTTTGCCTAATTTGATGACTGATTTTTGATCTCTGGAAGTCATCGCTGCATCTCTGAAACGAACAGGGCTTTACAGTTATTATCCAAAATTTTTTGTACTTTGATTCATTCACATAATATCACAAATTACTTTCCAATAGATCATTTATCTTTTCACTATTCCAATCTCAATACATTTAACTTAATTTTGGACTTCTGAATGGATATGTGATAAAAATAATTCAATTTTAGTAAAATAGTAATCAAATCAATTCTCTCAAATCTTTGAATTATGTCAAATCTTTTCATATATCATAATTCAAGATTTATTCAAGAAAGCAATCACCCTTTCTCGAGAAAGCAACGTCCCCTCTTGCCCCGCATCATGAATTATTATCCGATTACCCATATTTTCATTACTCCATCCAACCAAATATAAGAGATGTTGCAGATATATTAATAAGAAATGAGCAAACTCATACAAATGAAAACAATATAAGATTAATTTCGTATTTCCTTGGATCAATAAAATTGATTCGGTTTAGACATATACGTTGATTACATTACTAATGCATGCTTCAAAACCAGTATATAAAAGTGGACCGTGGTATGGTACTAATAACTGTTTCTCAAAATAAAAATATAAGTTGGACGACACGAAAGATGTAGCGGAATCAAATATGTATAAACTTATTGGCTGAAAATTAGAAGTCTCCAGGGTCATCATCACAGCAAAGGATACATGACGGAATCACAAACACAAAGACAAAACATAGAAGCAACAAAGACACGTGAAATTTCAAAAGACCAAACATGACATTAATTATAGAAACAAAAGAAAGACACGATTCATAGTTCTCTTGCTATTCTCATTTCCTCTGATAAGTGGTTCGAGTAGTACCAGTAGTGGTCGTAGTTGTGCCTGGATAATGTTCCTTGTCTTCTTCCTCCGTAGCCATCCCAAAAGTGTGTTTCACCGCATCAGCTGCACCCATTGCCATCTGCTTCACGTTCTCACCTGTCTGGCTCAAGAACCCACCGGTCTTGTCTCTACCGGCTTCAGCCGTCTCCTTTGTGTACTGAGCAGCGTCTTGAGCCTTCTGCTTTATGGCTTCTCCTGTCTCGGACATGTAACTTCCGGTCTTGTCCTTCGTCTCACGGGCTTTCTCCTGAGCCGTCTGGGCAGCTTGAGATGTCTTGTCTTTTGCTGCTTGGGTCGTATCATGAGCCTTTTGCTGCGTCGTTTGGGCTGCTTGAGATGTCTTGTCTTTTGCTGCTTGGGTCGTATCATGAGCCTTTTGCTGCGTCGTTTGGGCTGCTTGAGATGTCTTGTCTTTTGCTGCTTGGGTCGTATCATGAGCCTTTTGTTGGGCTGTTTGAGCCGTTTGGGAAGTCTTGTCTTTCGCTGCCTGTGCCGTCTCATTAGCCTTTTGTTGGGCTGTTTGAGCCGTTTGGGAAGTCTTGTCTTTAGCTGCCTGTGCCGTCTCATTAGCCTTTTGTTGGGCTGTTTGGGCCGTTTGGGAAGTCTTGTCCTTGCCTTCCTCAGCCTTGTCCCTCATGGCTCCCATAGCTTGTCCTGTCTTCTCCTGTTATTACAAAACCAAATCATCTTTAATTAGAACTTTGTAAATAGAATGTGATTTTCATATTCAGCTAGATATATAGATATGGATATTCTTATTACCTGAGTCCTGCCTCTTGTTTCACCAGCTTTGTAGCTCTGTTGGTTAGACGCCATTTTGATATTTTCTTCAAATGTGCAAATAATTGAAAGTTAAAGCTTTTTCTGTAAGTGTTTGTTGCTGTGTTGAAACTGTGTATTGTCTCTCCAAATCAACGAGACATTTGTAGTATGCCTTGGTCGGTTGGAGAACAAGGCACGTGTTACCATAGAAGATACGTGTATAGCCGCGTGGTGTGCTGAGATTAAAAGCTAATTAAATTAGGAGTATGGGTGTTGTACTTTGCAAGTGTTTAGTATGCGCTTTGTCAATCTTGTACGTGTTATCCTATGTGGTTGCGACACGTTAGGGTTAATAGGAAGATGCTTGTTACGTGGCAACACCATAAGTGTGGCGCCGCATGTTATAATATCAATGTGGCTATGTTCACTTTTGATCATTGCATCTGTTGTTACCTGCATGTTTCGTGACCGTGCTAAACAATCAAACATCATCTAGATATAGTTTAAAAACTCCTTAACAGTGCGCTGAAATAAAAAAATTATAGTAAACGAGCAACTTCGAGATCCTTGAACTATGTACTCGGCCTCCACATATAATTAGCCTTGTTAGACGTGTGACAACTAACCAATGAAAATATTACCACCTTGGAACGAATGATGATACGATGAACTTTAAAATATATAAATACTACCACTTACGTTTTCACACGTTGGACTTGGATATATCAACACAAACGTGAGTTATAGACGCGCGCAAACGAAAAATTAACAAATGTGTAACATTTTAGTGACGCCACTAGATATGATACGATAACGGTAAAAAGAGTTGAGTCCTTCAACAATTTACCAAACACAAACCAACACCAGCATGCATAGAGTCCGAAATTACAGTTGCGGTTTTGGTTTGTGTTTGGTACATTGTTGAAGGACTGTAATTTCGGACAAGTAAATTCTAAGTCCGAATGTTATCCAATAGGCTAGTTTAAACAAGCCACTACAAGAAAACAAAGCATTTACTAGGAAATTTTACTAGGAAAATTCTTCCTCGTAAATTTACTAAGCCTTTACTAGGAGCTTACGAGGAAACCAAATTTCCTCGTAAGTTCCTCGAAAACTTACGAGGAAACACTTTCCTCGTAAGACCTTAGTACATTTACGAGGAGATTACGAGGAAAAAGTACTTTTCCTCGTAAGGCCGTTGTAAACACTTTCCTCGTAAAGGCGTAGTAAAATATTACTACGAAATTAGGAGGAAATAATTTCTTACTACGAAATTAGGAGGAAAT